>NBAY01000121.1:0-80186 GCA_002794775.1 Porodaedalea pini | reverse complement strand
GGATGATAAATACCATTTTTGAAGGCAAAGACTTGGCTATGTTTGCCATCAAGTTCACAGGTAACTCCTTTTTTTGTTTGTTACCATGGCCCTGTCCGCATGCAACAAAGCTAGATATCTAGAAAGTATGTAATATAAATCAGCAATGATGTGATAGGAAAGGCATGAGCACGTCTTCTTTTGTTTAAGATTATCTCAAAGTACTTACTCTGGAGTGAGTGGCTGAACCTCTGCGGGGCCAGGAGCTTTGCAAGTGTCTCATTCTCGAATCCATGTAAGTCTTTGTGATCATTATCTGGCCGTGTCAACTCGTTGTCAGCAGATGGGAAAATGATCCACTGGAGGATAATTTTCCTGATTCCTGATGTATCAGCAGACCGAGCGGCACACTGACCCTCATGCAACTGTAAACATTGTGAGAGTTTATCTATGCAGAGGGAAAAAAAGCAATGACTCATGCAATTAACTATATATTTGAATGTCTGAGTATCCGCCTTGACAACCTTCTTGTACAGCAAGGTGTTGACATCGAATAAAGCCTTCACAGCATCCACAGCATGGTGGACACTGGTACAAGAACTGATTATTGAAAGAATAAAGTAGAATAAAACCAATCACTTACGACAGATCAGTGATTTGTTGTAATTCAGCAGGGCTAAGCTTTGCATTAGGAATACCTTTGTTAAGAATTTGTTGTGGGCTAGTCCATGGTTCATATGCTCTAGCAAGGTAGCATCCCTTGCTGACGAAGATGTCCGCTGCAGTACTGCAAATGAGTAAAGTAAACAGATAAACGAGAACAAGAGGAAGAAGCCAGCATATGCCTTCCTCTTTCCACTTCGTGTAAACTCTTCCTCTGGCACCTGTCATGAAGCACTGGTCGAGTCCAAGTCAGAAGAGGAGTCTGAGGAGCTAGGCTGCAAATCCGTCATAGGGGGAGTCGGTGTCATCAGGTGCTGAGGGGTGAGCATTCCGTGAGGGGGAGACATCACGGTGAGTGTTCGAATACAGAAAGGAGAATAGTAACACCTAACCAGTTTATAAGGCTGGGCGGGGGAGATCAGCGGCTGTGCAACTTTCACTGGAAAACACAACCATGGTGAGATATCCCCTCTTGGCTATATCGTGTTATGATCTCATGTGTTTCAGTGAGAGTGCCAGAACTTGAAGAGAGAAGGAAGAAAGCCACACTGAATAGAACTTGGTAGGGTCAAATGGACTCTCCTCCATGCTGATGAAGAATGGTTCAACGGAGACACCTGCTTGAGTCAAGTCCTAAGCAAAGTGTTCATGGCGTCAAACAAATGCAATGCTAACTCAAGTGCTACCAAAAGTGTCATTTGAGCAGACATGACAAGTTGAGCATTCTTCACACTGGGATGAGGGTCGTCTTCATCAGTAATGAGGAAAAGATGCTTGATGCCAGATTTTGGAGCTCTGGTAGAAAAAAGTTGTTTTACACAAATGAGCCTATACAGATAGGCAACACTTACCCGTCTCGTAAGGCCCAGTTACAGCTTGTAAAGACATCACCCATAGGGACACGATTCTCTGATGGTGGATACTCATAATGAAGCCACTTATGGTTATCCTTTGCCTCTAGATACATTTGAGAGGAATGGATCAGCAATTGCTTAACATACAACTGCGAGTCAAAGTATAGCACACCGTAAAGGAGCTGGATAAGATTTTGAATCTTTGGGGCATCAATCTGTCCTACAGGCTTGTATATGAATGTCCTATTCTTTGTACTCTGTAGCTCCGCACACCATATTTTCTTTCTTGCAAGACTTTGAGATGCTCAGTACGGTGTGGTATATGTGGGAGTTTGAGAGCTTCTCACGGTATTGAAAAGTAAAATCCCAGCAGTGTCATTTGGCCTGACAACCTTCTGCTTCTGAATTTTCATATTGGCCTCAAGTGCAGCAAGCAGGTGGGAGGTCTGTGCACCTTCTTTGTTCAGGTCATCATGAAGCACTTGCATTGACTCCAAACAGTCAATTGCAAAGAGAACAACATTGTGTTTGCCTTCAAGAACTGACAGCACATGTCATAAGACACAGAAATGATTCAGCTGGTATCTGGAGAATATTACAGAGTTGTTGGCATACCGAGAACTCATTGAAATGCTAAAAAGTTAGTCTTGAGCTTCTTAAGTTAAGAAGCATGCATAGCATGCTCACCAAATCAAGCATATGGTTCCGGGCACGCCTCAGCTCGAGCTCGCTGTCATTCAAGGGCCCGTATGTCTGTCATTTCTTAGCTACACTCAATTTACACATGGGCAAGATCACCTTACCGACACAAGTACAGAAGAAGGCGGACACGCCGCCCGATTGCACACAGCCAGCTGATCAAAATTGTATAGTCAGTATTCAAGCTTGCCCTTGCATCTGTACAACAGTTCTCACCATCCACATACTTGCACAGGTACTGCCGCCTCATATCAAAAAAAAAGGGAAATCCTGGAGGAAAGAAAATGAGAATCAAGTTTCGAATGGTGCATCTGACTGTCACAAAATCGTCCACTGTTCAACTGAAACACGACTATAGATAATGAGAGGATTCTTGTCATTGTCACTCGAGAAGTACGTTGATGAGTTGGCAAGGTGGGGGTGCAGCGTGAGCTTGAAAAGAAAGTAGTTTACAATCTTGTACAACAAAGGAACCTTCAACTCCGATTGTTAGCTTATCGTTGGAGTCCTAGCAAATTGACTTTTCATCTTTCATGAGCCTGTCTGACATCCTCGCACCTCACCCCGATCTCTTCAAGTCCAAACTCGACTCATCTCTTGCAGGCTTCGACCCTTACCTGCTGTAATCACTCATCATCGAGCAGCCAGATGTGTTCAACTTCCTACATTCTGAAACTACTCTTCACCATCAGCTCAGAGTCTGCCTCAGCATATGAAACGATGACTGCCTGCTTGAAGTCTTTCTACAATCAAGCCTCCTCGAAGTATTCATTCGAACTCGTTGGTAAATTTGCACAGGCACCAGCCATCTGACAGCCGTCAGACATTCCCTCAGACTATTGCAAAGTGGCTCAGGCAACATCTCGCTCGAAGAGTATAATCCACACCCTCCTTCATCTGCCAATCATAATGGCACCTCAGACTATTCAAGTTACGATTCTTGTTCTGAGTACTACTCCATCGGCTCCAGCCATCCGTCATTGGCTTATGCATCCATCATCTCACCAGCTGTGATCTCTGCACACAGCTAGCCCATGCAGGTTCAGTCTCCTCAGGCTCATGCACCCAGTCACGTTGGCGCAGGCCTTGCCATGTTGTTGCTTCCCTGAATCTCACAAAATGACAGCTGCTCTGCTCGCCTTCTTCTGGTGTCACAGATGCCAACTCATCACAATGGCTCTCATCAAGAGTATAATCCACACCTTCCTTTGTCTGCCAATCATAACGGCACCTCAGACTACTCAAGGAGACAGAGTGCCCAATTAATTTTGGACTGGCATCTCCTCATCAGCAGATTCATTGTCCAGTACCAATCCTTCAGACTCAGAGTCTTCCATTTCCTCATCTCCGCCTTCACTATCGTGTCCGTCATCTCCCATTTTGCTTTGAATGCGCTCAAGCAAAGTCTTAACTTCTTCTGCAGGTTCAATGTCCATCTTGTCATCTTCTTCATCAGAGTGGTGTATGCCTAGCTTGCTATACAAGTCTGCTGGTACATGGTTTGCATTCTCTGCATTGTGTGCTGTGGTGTGGCCTACTCCACCATCTCAGTGATGCATGAATAAATCACGGTCAGCAAATCTGTAGATCTATCAGTTTCAGTCCAATGGGAGATAAGGCAATTGTGACCTACTTATTCACATAGAATGATTCCCAGTCTGTTATAATATCATTCGGTTCTTTGATTTGAGCTAGATAAGATGGAGACAGGAGCGCATCTGTGCGTCCATAATGGAATGTGGGAATTAAATGGGCAGCATGAACGACAGCAGCTGGATCTACAAAATCAAACAGCAGGGACTCGTCTTCCCTTGTAATGAATCTTATGTGTTCCAATCGACAGGCATCATCGCCAAACCTATCTTCCACAGCTCAGCTGAACCAATGAACCCACAGGAAATCCAAATGACTTGATGCCGTGTCTCCATTGCTCCTGAGTCGTGCATCGACATGATATATCCCAATCACTCAAGTGTACCAGAACGGTGATATAGACTTTGAGACAGCATCTGAGTCCCTCAATAGAAGCATGACATCTGAAGTAATGGAGGTAGGATTAATAGAATCATGTTCCCGCTGCATATCATATATTGTGTAGTTGATGCGTAGACATTTGTGCTCGTACATCTTATCGTCTTTAATGATGACGTCCTCTCGATCAACAGTCAAGAACTGAAGTTCATCATCATCACAATCAAAGTTCTTCAACCAAGCAAAAATGTGATTTAATAATAATTCTTCAAAATCCTGAGCAAATGTCAGTCATATGTTATTCTGAAAAACAGCAATCTTACAGTCAATGCAGGATCGTAATCATTCCGATGCAACCATGATCTAATGGTATCCGTCATTCCCCTCGCTGCTATGCAGTAGCGCATGTTATCATCATCTAAACTGTCATTGATGGCGTCCAGTGGAATTTTGGGCGCAGACTTGTTGAACTTTTCCACCATGTGAGCAAGATTAGACTGGATGCGTTGAATTTCTGTCACTTGTTGAACAAAGTTCACGCGGTTCATTCTTAAGTAATTTTGTCTTGACTGTTTGTGCTCAGTTTCACCCTGACATTGTGAAGTGAGTAAATGTTGGGTCTCAAAAATGAAGAGAAGTGTCTGACAATGGAAGTGCTATATGAGTCGGTCGTCCTGAACATGAGAACGTGATGTGCGTAGTCCCCAAGGGCATGGATCTTGGACATGTTTATATTGAAGGACTTCTCCACTGTGGGACGTATCAAGTCTGCAGTATTGGTATCACCTCCTGTTGTCTTGCGGTGTGATCTGCACAGTCGCTTCTGGGATTCCGATGGAAGTTCATCAGTCATGAAGGCAGAACATGTCTTGTCATTGAAGCTTCGCAGTGCAGTACCAAATCACTTTGTTTCACTGTCCAACGCTGTGACTGTAGCATCAGTGTGCATATGGAGCTTTGCGAGTGCATGGATGGTTGCCATGCAATATAGGAGTTTGCAAATGATGGACTCATGAGGTTCTGGTAGAAGTCCCTCGAACACTGGTAATGCACACTATGTGGGGAGATGTTAAGCTACTGTTTTTGTTTCTGCCTTTGCTTGCTCACCTATAAAAGGTCTTCGAAGCTGTATGCGGTCATTTGTTTCATCTCTGATATGTTTCCTTTGTATGTTCGTATCGCATCCGAAAAAGGAGGTATACATCAGACCCTACTGAGTCATGAGAAGAGCCTTCCACTTAACATTTCGTCAACAAGCACTAACCTTCTGTCTAGCTCATGCACCTTGTTCAATTGAGCATATGTGAAAGTATCAAGAATGCGAATGAGATGAGTGAAGATCTGCTGCTATATGCCAACCTCCCACTCATGCATGACATCAACCACGAGCATGGAATGGTAATCAAAACTGAGGGGACCCAACCTTGCAGAAAAAGCATTCTAGAAACACATCAGAGTCTGTAAGACCTCCATATCGAACCAAGCAAACTCACTTCAACAGGCGTGAGCAATTGCATGTCTAAAAGCCAACTGACACTTGCATTTGCAACATGCCGACGTTTATTATAGATGATGTCCCGAGCGACTTCTACTTTACGACGGCGCCATGTATCATCAACTCGAGCATGCTTGATTCGGGTTCGAGAGTCTGCGTGTTTACCCAAAGACAATATTGCACCACTCTCCATGGGACAATGGGGGCATGGGCACTTTCCTAAGTGCTTCATTGTTGCAAGCAGAACTCTGCAAGAATACTTAGTTTGTCATCCATATGAATTGAACGATACATACTTTTCAGAGTAATCCACAGAGTAAGTGAAGATGTGAGGATACAAATGTCGTGTCACCCCATCACTGCAGTGGACAACCATGCCGTGTTTCCATGCATGAAGAAATTTGTCGTCCAGCATAGTTTTCCATACACTGTGCATTACTTCTCACCGGCAATGTGTCTGAAGTGTGTTCGATGCCAGATTTCCCTGTGCATGATGTTGAACGAAGTCATTGAAATCACCTGGAAGCTACAAATGAAATAATGAGATGAAAAGTCCAATCTTCAAGAGACAACTTGCTTATGGAAGGTATATGAGCAATATGATGACATGCTTCAGACTTTCTTTGCTCGTACTTTGACTGGTTGCCAAACTGGAGATACATGGGCCAGAGTTTTGCACTGCCAAACTTTGCAGCCAACATTCCATCTGACCATAGCTGCATTGCAATGACAGCTCTTGGAAAATTGTCGCCAGAGTCCCAGGGGAGACATTGCACTTCCTCGTGTGCATCACGAAACTTCTTTGACCAATATAATTCCCCATGGACTGTCTGCTCCTTGCCTCTGTGCGGTGACTGAATCCTAAGCTCGTAAGGCTTGTAACAAAAACCTGCACTCTTCTCTTTGCTCTTGAACATGAACCGAATGACAGTGACCAACAGTCAATGAAGGAACTCATTAATTTCAAAATCAAGGCAACTCAGTGCTTCAGGATGCAAGTGTCCAAGCAGCATGCGTATCTTCGGACCACTTTGCATCCAGCCATCACGGGGGTCAAAAAACTCATCTAGAGAGCTGTTTCGAAGCTGCTTAGTGACCTTCCATATATTCATTTCAAGAACATCTTTCGCAATGAAGTCATCCGAGCCTATTAGAGCTTGAAGCCATTCTGCATCCTCAATTGTTTTAGTAAGGGACCCCGACCAAAACCATTGGTTGAAAAGAAATGAGGATAAATTCAGATGCAGGGCAAATGGATTTTCTTGTGTGCCTCGATCTGCAGGTGAGGGCTCCCTATCATACACATTTCCTACAGTGGGGGCTTCCGGACAAGAGATACGTCTGAAGACCTTACACAATCCAAACTTGTTGCGTTCAGACTGGAATAGGCGGGAAGGAGTATCATCCACAGCCTCTGGGTCTCCCGAATTGGCTGCTGTTTCTTCCATGCTAGAGTTTGCTTGAATCACGGCTGCACTGGTAGGAACATCAGGTAACACATCCCAATAACGGGCAGGAAGTACATGTCGGCATACAATGTGGCCGGCCGCTGATAGAGCCGGTGGGTCAGGCACAGCAAGAGGATGGCTGGGTGCACTTTCAGCAGGATCAAGGTCAGGGCCAAAGTCGGGCGCCACACCCATATCGTCATAAGTCTCAGCGAAGGAGGCCGACTACATTTTAAAAAAAATTGAGTAATCTAGACTTAAGTGAAGAGAAGCAAGACAACATGTACTCCATGCGAGAGCTTCACCTTCTTGGCTTTCTTTCGTCTCTCCTTCGCATCAAGCAATACTCGCTTCACTTCAGCCTGAACGTAAAGACAGGCAGCTTCATGATGACTGAGGCCATTCATTCCCATGGACGTATGCGGGCACCCAGGACCACTACAACTGTATGACATTTTTTTGGATGGTGCAGAACAAGCAAGGGAAAGGGACATGGAGAATGCTTTAGGACCAGATAAGGGTGCATTTATCTCTACAGTGCGTGACCACCTAATCATTCCATTCCTATTATGCAGCCAATAGATCTGCAATTTGCCCGCCCAAGTGTTCCAAATGATGATTCCTTGACATATGCAACCGGCAAGTCCCTGGCCAGCCACGCTACCGAGATATAATGTCCATGATTTCACTCATGGCTCTGTCAGCCGGTGTCAACCAATAAAGCTACCGCAAAGTATGGAGATGTCAGTGAGCTGCATGTAGAAAGACAGAAGAAAGAATAGTATGCACCTCTTTTTGAATCAATCATAATATCTCACCTGACATGACAATGTATGTTTGATGCACGTCCTTCACCCTATCAAAAAACAGCACCGCTAACTATAGTTTGCGGTACTGCATACTCCACCCCACCTATTGCATGCACTAGGCTGGCAATGATGGCAGGGTTGGCTAGACTATGACAGCAGTTGCTATTGAGCCTGGGAGCACTTGTCAAAAGATGAGGGGAAAAAAGGCTCGAGACAGCGAAAAATCCCATCCTGATCCCAGAAAGCTCAGATCCCAGTATTTGCTTGATCTGGCTGTCGATGGTCAGCCGATAAAGCAATATGATATGTTTTAGTATACAGACCTCTTTCTTGAGTTCTAGTGCTCAAACTTGTTGGGTAATGCACGAAGTCCATATCATGGCTTGCTACAACAGCTGCTGTTGTCGACTCGTATCAACGGATGGGAAAACGATCCACTGGAGGATTATCTCAAAGTACTTACTCTGGAGTGAGCAGCTGAACCTCTGCAGGGGCCAGGAGCTTTGCAAGTGTCTCGTTCTTGAATCCACGTAAGTCTTTGTGATCATTATCTGGCTGTGTTGACTCATTGTCAACAGATGGGAAAATGATCCACTGGAGAATAACATTGCTGATCCCTGATGTGTCGCTGATCCTTGGTGTGTTGGTCATTCAAGCGGTACACAGATGCTCAGGCAAGTAACAAAGCCCATGAGTTATTGACTATGCAGAAAGAAAAGGAAACAATTACTTACCAAACCTGAGCAGTGGTCTGTGCTGTTTTGCAAGCTCAGTCTAGCAAGGTAGCATGATTGCACCTACTACTCGTAATCTGGCCATTGAGCGTGTGCTTGGTTGTGGTCAAGTAAAAGATTGAGGACGGTCGAAGGGCTACAGTTGCGGAGAATGAGATAGGGGGGAGGGAGACATTGGTGTGAGAGTCAGGCTTGCAGCAGTGGGGCCTGAGCCTAGTTGGCAGCAATTGCCGTGAGTCGCACGTGCATTCCCATGTACTCCGGCATGAGATGCCGAGCGCTCAGAATCTCCATGTAATTAAAATGTAATTAAAAATTTTGATCCTTCAATGTTGGCTCTTCCTATCATACTGAAGCACATTCAAACACTTATACCAATCCCTATCATGCTCAAACACTTCATTTCCTTCATATTCATCCTATATCCCACTATATATGCTCTCAATCACCCATACCACACAACATTCATTTGGAATAGGAGTGGAGGGGAGCCTGCAAGTCCAGCCACTCTCTAGAGAAGAGTTTGCAGCCAGCAGGAGCAGGAGTGGTGCGCACTGGACATGATGCTGCTTCCCAACAACTATGGGGGAAGTGTTAGAGTACGACCACGTACTCAATGATCACTTAATCATCATACCCACATACAATGTGAGCAGAGGTTAAGCAACGTGGGAGAATGATAGCGGACACCATTCAGGCAACCGCCACGCCCACAGACACAAGAGCGAAGAGGGGAGGAGTCAAACGCATGAGCGTTGCAGACGACATTGTCAAGAGCAAGCAGTAGTAGATTCCAAGAATGCTGGGGTAAGGGACAATACAGGCGAACGAGCTACCTATATACTCAGCACTTGTGAGACCTTACTACTATAACGAGGACGACGTTCCTGGGAAATAGAATGTGATAGAACATTGTAGAATGTTCTTACTAATGAGCAGACGACATCACCTGTGACTGTGTGCAAGGGTCACACGATCACTAAGTGGGTGACGTCAGTGGAAGGAGTGATGGCAGATGAAGTCTGATGGGGAGGGGGAGGGAGGGGACGTCAGCAGTGATGAAGACAATTAAAGAAAAGGGGAAATAGAGGAAGCGCACTTGAGATCCTAACAGGAAGGAGCGGAGTACACAGAAGCGAATGTGGTGTACTGCGTGGAGGCAAATGTGGTGTACTGCGTGGAGGCAGATGTGGTGTAGGAGGAGGTCAGGAGCAGAGTATGCAGAAGCAAATGTGGTGTAGGAGGAGGTCAGGAGAGGAGTACACAGATGCAAATGTGGTGTAGGAGGAGGTCAGGAGAGGAGCAGCCGAGGGTGATTTGGATATGAGAAGGATGTCAAGATAGATATGGGCAGGATTTGGCCAACATCCACATGGTGATGGCAACAGTGGTGGAGGGGCGGTTCGAGTTAGGACTCCTTCTGCAGGACCTCAGTGAGACAGACAGGTGGGGACTTAGATAGGAGGAGTCAGAGGTAGTCTATTCTGCTGAATGATGCGCTATATGCTTTCCTATAAATATATTTTACTATACTAGAGAGAGCAACAAGGGTGGATCCCCACACGGGATGTGAAACTGTGGGACACCCGACTGTACATGGTCAGGAACATCTGACATGTCCAAAATCGGCAAATAATCATGAAAAGAGAAATGGGGTGCTTCCCAGAGGCCTTTTGGCTCATCCGATTAGTGGTATCCTCTACTCATGTCACCTTGTGCCATTGGGATGTCAGCAGTCGGTGATTCTGAGAGTTTTGTGCTTGTTGGTTGGGACAGGAATCAGCCTTGGTCAGCTTTTGGAGTCGGGATGAGGGTTTTGTGCATTGGTGTGGCATACCTGTGCCGAGGGATTAATTGGAAACTGAGTGATTCTGGGGTGCAAGTCGTTGAATCCTGCACTTCAGGCTACCCCTCTGAGCAGACCAAGTAGGACTATTCATACACACAACTAATTGACCATTTAGGTATTGACCCTGGGCGTGCCCAATCTGCTGGGCACTCCCAGTGGGTGCGAGTTGGGTGTGCCCAATTTTTTTTACTGTGGGAAAGTTGGGTGCACCCAGATCATTTGGGCACTCCCAACTGGGCCTGCCCAGTTTTTGGGCACCCCCAGTGGGAGTGCCCTGGGAGTGCCCAGATATGTCACTGTCACTGACTGTCTGGGGGACTTTTGGGCACACCCAATTTGTTTTTGCCATAAAATCTAGGGGCTTTATAAATGCTGTATTTTATTGTTTTTAATCCTACAATTTAGTGATCTTGCTATTGTTTAGTTTATGATTCATTAGCTATGTGACTGACCTTTGGTATGAATTGAATTTTGGTCAACAGTAGTCTGGGTCAGACAGGAAAGAATGCTGAGCATGCTAGACACACAGGACAAAATGATATTTGTTGCTATTTGAGGGACTAAGATAATAAAGATAATAGAGATAGTATTGAGCAGTTCTATATACTGTAAGACAAATGGAGAAATAGGGAAATTATACAGCAGTATGAGAGAAATGAAAATAAATATGAGTCAGCTAAAAGTGTAATGACTACCTAAGAAATCATTAATGGTATTCTAACATTAAACATTGGGAATCAAGCTCTAGCATTCTAACTATATCAGAGAGATTATATGTCATAGGCTCTATGAGAAGTTCCAACTAGAGTGATATAGCTGCACTGGACACTTAAGTAGAGCTATTTAAAATTAAACAAGTGCAAGGGTCTGATACATTAGGATCAGTTTGAATGCCTAAGTGGAGTAAAGAGTATAAACTAAGAGAGAAACTGAGATAGAAACATAGAAAGAGTATAAGCCCACTGGAGCATTCTTATCATTTCTGACATGTTGCTGACCTTCTGAACATCATAACTTGACTTTGAGGTACTAAGCATTTAACACTCTGAGATACACAAAGTATCAATACAGTGTAAAATCCCAGGATGCAGGGGAAGAGATTCAAAGTTGAAATGAAAGAGAGACTTGAAAGCAATCAGGCTTAAGCTGTGCTTAAATATTAGGCCTGGACTACTAAGCTTAAAAGATTAGATATGACTAGTTGACTGTATCTAAATCTTTTACAGGTGCCTAGTTGAGTATACTCAGTATACCCAATTATCTGGGAGTGCCCAGTTGGGTATGCCCAATTATCTGGGAGTGCCCAGTTGGGTATGCCCAATTATCTGGGGGCACCCAGTTGGGTATGCCCAATTATCTGGGGGCACCCAGTTGGGTGCTCCCAATTATCCGGGGGGGCCCAGTTGGGTGCACCCAATTATCTGGGGGGGCCCAGTTGGGTGCTCCCAATTATCCGGGGGGGCCCAGTTGGGTGCTCCCAATTATCCGGGGGGGGCCCAGTTGGGTGCTCCCAATTATCCGGGGGGGGCCCAGTTGGGTGCACCCAATTATCTGGGGGGGCCCAGTTGGGTGCTCCCAATTATCCAGGGGGGCCCAGTTGGGTGCACCCAATTATCTGGGGGGGCCCAGTTGGGTGCACCCAATTATCCGGGGGGGCCTAGTTGGGTGCACCCAATTATCTGGGGGGGCCTAGTTGGGTGCACCCAATTATCTGGGGGGGCCTAGTTGGGTGCTCCCAATTATCTGGGGGGGCCTAGTTGGGTGCTCCCAATTATCTGGGGGTGCCCAGTTGGGTACATCCAAATGTCTGAGAGTACCTAGCTATATAAGGTCTTTTTTAATTCCTGCCTTAGAATCATTTTTTAAAATGCAAAAAATCATTATGTCATGAAAATTAAATAAGTCTAGAATGGAAGCCTTAATAATTCTATGGATCAATTTCTCAATCATTTTGTTCTAGACTCTGCATCTTGGCAGCTTCGCTCTGAAGACAAATCAATACACTGTAATCATTGACCCAACACCAGAGCTGCCATGAGATCAAAGACAAGCAAGCATAAAACTTCATTTTGAAGAGATTACCACCCTGCTCCTCTGTATCTTCTCAATTGCATGCTCAAGGCACTCAGTTGCTGCATACTGCAAACTCAAAATAAGTATAGGGTTGACGAGGAATACATGTTGATGCGTGTCGCTCAGATTGAACAGGACACTGCTCATCAAGAAAAGGATGCAATGGCAGTGTATGGCATGCTTTCCGGTTCAGAGCCTCATATTTCTCCTCTTCGTCATGCTCTTGCTGTCTTTGGCCTTACGCCAGATGACATTGACGTTCTTTCCATCCACGGCACCAGCACCAAGGCCAACGAAAAGAATGAAACACAGATCTGGAACGATGTTTTCTCTACGCTTGGTCGTACACTTGGAAATGCAGTTCCAATTATGGCACAGAAGAGCTGATGTGGTCATTCAAAGGGTGGATCTGCTGCTTGGCAACTCGCCGGTCTGATTCAGACCGTTGGTTCAGGTATCGTTCCCGGAAACCGAAACGCAGAGTAAGTCATTTTTGGTTCCTCTATAGTGCCGATCTCATTTCTTTCTTGTTTAGTAACGTCGATGCCGATTTCTGCAAGCATGAGTATCTTATGTTGCCTTCGAAAACTATCCATACAGATGGCATCTGTTCCGGTATCATGGTATGTTGCTCCATTATCTTTCACATACTAGTCCCGATCTCAACATCTTACAGTCGTCTTTCGGCTTCAGCCAAGTTGGCGGCACCGTACTCGTCATCCACCCTCGCTTCCTTCTCGGCGCTGTCGAGCCCGCACAGTACGAGGGGTACAAGCTCCACAACCGCGAGCGTGCATTGGCATGCTACAAAGCCATGACCTCCATGATGACCATAAACTCACTGGTTGAGATCAAGGACGCACCTCCGTATTCGAGCGAGCTGGAAGTTCCTGTTCTCCTCAACTCTCTGGCACGTGCGGCGCTTGACGATAAGACCGGCAGCTACTCGCTCCCGAAAAAGTTTGCCACAAAGGCGACATTTAATGTTTCGAATGTCGAGGCTGCTGCCAAGGCCCTTGCAACTGGTAAAGGCTCTCCTGGTGTTGGCGTCGATCATGGTAAGTCTAATTCATATCAATCATCTGAAACTCACAGCATACTAATTGGCATTTCGGAGCTCATTTCCGCTGTCCCGTCGTCTAACCCGACTTTCATCTCACGTAACTTTACTGATACGGAGATCGCTTACTGCCGCTCGCAGCCTTCACCCGCGGCATCGTTTGCTGCGCGCTGGGCTAGCAAGAAAGCGGTCTTCAAGTTATTTGGAGTCGCTTCGAAGGGATCAGCGGCAGCGATGAAGGACATCGAGATCCTTCCTGATGCATCGGATGTGCCGTCCGTGACGCTTCACGGCGATGCGCTTGCTGCTGCGGATAGTAAGGGAGTCACGCAGGTGCACGTGAGTCTCAGCCACGTAGCAGAGTGCCGACTGCAGGACGCTACGTCTCGTGCGTGAATGGCGAGGCGAGTGCGATGCAGCGCGTATGCGACGAAGTGCGCAAGCGTATTCGGTATCACTGGTGCTCCTCCTGATCCTGCCGTTGCGGTAACAGGGGAACGCGAGACGACTGTGGTCGAGGACGATGTGGAAGAGGTGAAGGACGACGGAGGAAGGATCTCGGGGCAGTTGAAGGTATGGCTGACGAAGCGCGCACAGAGCTTGCTGGTGTCTTCGTGCCCGTAGTAAGTGGCGACTGCCGGTGGGGGTGCTGCCGGCGCGGGGTGGTGCGAGTGGTGTGCGCGCGGGACTGCCGATGACTGTTTTTTTGTCGAACGTTTTCGGCGCGGTCGGAGGAAAAAAAACGCGATAGAGAAAAAGACACCGATCAACAGCCACTCATCACTCAAGTATCAGAGATCGGGGGGAAAGAGGGGGGACGCTTACAGAACTCGAGGTAGATGCTGCGGCAGCGGCGGACGCAGAAGACGATTTCGCAGGTGGAGGCGGGGCGTACGTCGCGCGGTGCACGCGCCGGAAGGGCGAGTGGTTCGAGCTGGCACTCGATGATGATATCGAATGCTGATGCGGATGCGGATGGGGGTGGGGATGGCGCGGGGCGTGGACGGTGGCCATATTCGCTGCGGCGGGCTCTCTGGCTCTGGGCGTTGACGAGCGTCTGTGAGCGTCAAAGGACAGGTGGAGTTGATGCGTGAGAAGAGGTCGCTACGAATGTTTTGATTGGAACGAGATCCTTCTCGGACACAACGGTTGCGTCGCGTTCGCCGAAGTGCGCAGTGAGAAAGGCAGATGAGAAAACGGCTGACGTCGATGTTGAGGCGTGTGGAACATTGGCGGGGGCAGAAGGAAGAGGTGAGGAATGCGTCCCAGGTGAACAGGGCGAGGGAAGTTGAACCGCTCGACGGTTTCGGTGAATGTCGCCAGTCCCTCCCTGCCTGACAATGACGAGAGAGAGGACAGCGACGTTGCGACCGATGATGCAGCCAGGGGCCGGCTTGCACTTTCTCACCAGTGCGGCAGAGACGGTAGCAAGAGTGACCAGCAGAAAGGAGAAGGCGAGCAGTTAGGAATGAGTACACCCTGCTTCATCGGGAAGTCCTGCTCGTCGTTTCCGCCAGAGACGCGGAAGACGTAGCCCTTGAACTCATCACCGACCAAGTCGCTGGGGACACCTGGGACATCTTCTTGCCGTGGAAAATGCGGTAACGACCACCTCGCTATGAAGCATTTCTCGGTAGAAGGTCAGCTCGAATTCAAGGCTATTCTCTACATTCCGAAGCGGTGAGTCTCCTTGCTGGCCTTGCTATGAACCTGTTTCTGACGTCTCTTTAGCGCACCGTTCGACCTCTTTGAGTCCAAGAAGAAGCGTAACAACATTAAGCTCTACGTCCGCCCCGTCTTCATTATGGACGACTGCGAGGATCTCATCCCCGAGTACCTTAACTTCGTCAAGGGTATCGTCGACTCTGAGGATCTCCCGCTCAACATCTCGCGTGAGACGCTCCAGCAGAACAAGATTCTCAAGGTCATCCGCAAGAACATCGTGAAGAAGTGCCTCGACCTCATCCAGGAGATCTCGGAGGACAAGGACAACTTCAAGAAGTTCTACGAGGCGTTCGGCAAGAACCTCAAGCTTGGTATCCACGAGGATGCGCAGAACCGCAGCAAGCTCGCCGAGTTCCTCCGCTTCTACTCGACGAAGTCGACTGAGGAGCAGGTCTCGCTGAAAAAGGGTACGTGTTCAAGCGGCGGCCCTGTTCCGTATTTTGGTTGCTGACAGCTTACCGCAGACTACATCACGCGGATGCCTGAGATTCAGAAGTCCATCTACTACCTCACTGGCGAGTCGCTCAATGCCGTCAAGGACTCTCCCTTCCTTGAGGCTCTCAAGAAGAAGGGCTTCGAGGTACTCCTGCTTGTTGACCCGATCGACGAGTACGCCGTCACTTAGTTCAAGGAGTTCGACGGTCACAAGCTCGTGTGCGTGTCGAAGGAGGGTCTGGAGCTCGAGGAGACCGAAGAGGAGAAGGAGCGCGAGAGTGAGGCCTCGCAGTTCGAGGAGCTCTGCAAGGTCGTCAAGGATGCGCTCGGCGACAAGGTCGAGAAGGTCGTCATCTCGAACCGCGTCACCGACTCACCATGTGTGCTCGTCACCGGCCAGTTCGGCTGGTCCGCAAATATGGAGCACTTCATGAAGGCGCAGGCGCTTCGCGACTCGTCAATGTCATCGTACATGGCGTCGAAGAAGACGCTTGAGCTTAACCCGCACAACGCGATCATCAAGGTCCTTCGATGTTGATCGTCTTTTACTGGCCCATCGCCAGGTCAGCGATGTCGACACTTCATGGCCGGTGGTGTCTTGAGGAGGAGCTCGTCGTGTTCTGTCCCTTCAGGCAAGCAAAAAAAATGATGAGAAGTAATTATTAGTATATTCAAATAGTTTTTATGATTATTTTTTTTGCTTACCTTGAGTGTGTGGCCGGTGGGACAGCCGTGCTCGTCGTCGATGGTGAAGACGAAACGACGACGACGCGTTGGTTGTGTTGCCTAATTTGGCCGATCGCCGCGTCTCAAACAAGCAATCAAAGCATTCCGATTCTTTCGGAAATCTCGAAAGTCTCAGCTGTTGGCCTCAAACAAATTCTACAGATGCGTTTAAAAATACAAAAAAATATGGAATGGTTTTATTATGTATTTATCTCTATCATAGCCAATAATTACGTGTCCAACGCGTTTTTTTATGGAGTAATAAATACAACAGTAATCTTGACATGCAGCACCAGGCCTCCAGAAGCATACACAAAAGTACAATATACCCTGAAAGGCCTGACACCTATTCTATCATGAAGTAAGTGATACATTGTGTATGTATGCAAGGTTTCAAGCCAGTCAGACATGAACTGACTTCATAATAGAGAAGGAGGTGGTTTCATAAGATCTTCTGAATCTGAGTGTTTTGTATATCCTGTTCCCACTTTCTACTTTGATGGCACATAAAATATTAAGCATATCCAGAATGGATATGTCTATGTTTCTGTAAGTTTACAAGTTTCCCTAGCCTCAGTGGTTGGAGCTGGGTGAATTGCAAAACATCGAAAAGCATGGTTTTTAGAAGTTCAGAGAAAGCATATATTCATGTTTTTAGTTGGTTCACAGTATGAGAAGCTCAACAAAATTAGTTGTTTGTATTTAAGTATGCTCCAAGAAAGATATCCAGTCCTTAGTTTTGTGGGTGAGGGAAAAGTTCGGAATTGGGAGTGAAATGAGAGGTGATACAGTTCATGCTTTGTGAAACTCGACACAAATCCAAGAAACACAGAGCAGTTTTGCATGTATTTTCTCTCCCCCTTCAGAACTTTCCCCTAACTCTGAGATCTAGCACCTGATTACATTCATTGTAGTCATTAAAAGTATTAATATTTATTTTATAGAGCTTCCTGAGGTTTAGAATAAAGCAACAACATGAATATATGCTTTCTCTGAACTTCTAAAAACCATGCTTTTCGATGTTTTGCAATTCACCCAGCTCCAACCACTGAGGCTAGGGAAACTTGTAAACTTACAGAAACATAGACATATCCATTCTGGATATGCTTAATATTTTATGTGCCATCAAAGTAGAAAGTGGGAACAGGATATACAAAACACTCAGATTCAGAAGATCTTATGAAACCACCTCCTTCTCTATTATGAAGTCAGTTCATGTCTGACTGGCTTGAAACCTTGCATACATACACAATGTATCACTTACTTCATGATAGAATAGGTGTCAGGCCTTTCAGGGTATATTGTACTTTTGTGTATGCTTCTGGAGGCCTGGTGCTGCATGTCAAGATTACTGTTGTATTTATTACTCCATAAAAAAACGCGTTGGACACGTAATTATTGGCTATGATAGAGATAAATACATAATAAAACCATTCCATATTTTTTTGTATTTTTAAACGCATCTGTAGAATTTGTTTGAGGCCAACAGCTGAGACTTTCGAGATTTCCGAAAGAATCGGAATGCTTTGATTGCTTGTTTGAGACGCGGCGATCGGCCAAATTAGGCAACACAACCAACGCGTCGTCGTCGTTTCGTCTTCACCATCGACGACGAGCACGGCTGTCCCACCGGCCACACACTCAAGGTAAGCAAAAAAAATAATCATAAAAACTATTTGAATATACTAATAATTACTTCTCATCATTTTTTTTGCTTGCCTGAAGGGACAGAACACGACGAGCTCCTCCTCAAGACACCACCGGCCATGAAGTGTCGACATCGCTGACCTGGCGATGGGCCAGTAAAAGACGATCAACATCGAAGGACCTTGATGATCGCGTTGTGCGGGTTAAGCTCAAGCGTCTTCTTCGACGCCATGTACGATGACATTGACGAGTCGCGAAGCGCCTGCGCCTTCATGAAGTGCTCCATATTTGCGGACCAGCCGAACTGGCCGGTGACGAGCACACATGGTGAGTCGGTGACGCGGTTCGAGATGACGACCTTCTCGACCTTGTCGCCGAGCGCATCCTTGACGACCTTGCAGAGCTCCTCGAACTGCGAGGCCTCACTCTCGCGCTCCTTCTCCTCTTCGGTCTCCTCGAGCTCCAGACCCTCCTTCGACACGCACACGAGCTTGTGACCGTCGAACTCCTTGAACTAAGTGACGGCGTACTCGTCGATCGGGTCAACAAGCAGGAGTACCTCGAAGCCCTTCTTCTTGAGAGCCTCAAGGAAGGGAGAGTCCTTGACGGCATTGAGCGACTCGCCAGTGAGGTAGTAGATGGACTTCTGAATCTCAGGCATCCGCGTGATGTAGTCTGCGGTAAGCTGTCAGCAACCAAAATACGGAACAGGGCCGCCGCTTGAACACGTACCCTTTTTCAGCGAGACCTGCTCCTCAGTCGACTTCGTCGAGTAGAAGCGGAGGAACTCGGCGAGCTTGCTGCGGTTCTGCGCATCCTCGTGGATACCAAGCTTGAGGTTCTTGCCGAACGCCTCGTAGAACTTCTTGAAGTTGTCCTTGTCCTCCGAGATCTCCTGGATGAGGTCGAGGCACTTCTTCACGATGTTCTTGCGGATGACCTTGAGAATCTTGTTCTGCTGGAGCGTCTCACGCGAGATGTTGAGCGGGAGATCCTCAGAGTCGACGATACCCTTGACGAAGTTAAGGTACTCGGGGATGAGATCCTCGCAGTCGTCCATAATGAAGACGGGGCGGACGTAGAGCTTAATGTTGTTACGCTTCTTCTTGGACTCAAAGAGGTCGAACGGTGCGCTAAAGAGACGTCAGAAACAGGTTCATAGCAAGGCCAGCAAGGAGACTCACCGCTTCGGAATGTAGAGAATAGCCTTGAATTCGAGCTGACCTTCTACCGAGAAATGCTTCATAGCGAGGTGGTCGTTACCGCATTTTCCACGGCAAGAAGATGTCCCAGGTGTCCCCAGCGACTTGGTCGGTGATGAGTTCAAGGGCTACGTCTTCCGCGTCTCTGGCGGAAACGACGAGCAGGACTTCCCGATGAAGCAGGGTGTACTCATTCCTAACTGCTCGCCTTCTCCTTTCTGCTGGTCACTCTTGCTACCGTCTCTGCCGCACTGGTGAGAAAGTGCAAGCCGGCCCCTGGCTGCATCATCGGTCGCAACGTCGCTGTCCTCTCTCTCGTCATTGTCAGGCAGGGAGGGACTGGCGACATTCACCGAAACCGTCGAGCGGTTCAACTTCCCTCGCCCTGTTCACCTGGGACGCATTCCTCACCTCTTCCTTCTGCCCCCGCCAATGTTCCACACGCCTCAACATCGACGTCAGCCGTTTTCTCATCTGCCTTTCTCACTGCGCACTTCGGCGAACGCGACGCAACCGTTGTGTCCGAGAAGGATCTCGTTCCAATCAAAACATTCGTAGCGACCTCTTCTCACGCATCAACTCCACCTGTCCTTTGACGCTCACAGACGCTCGTCAACGCCCAGAGCCAGAGAGCCCGCCGCAGCGAATATGGCCACCGTCCACGCCCCGCGCCATCCCCACCCCCATCCGCATCCGCATCAGCATTCGATATCATCATCGAGTGCCAGCTCGAACCACTCGCCCTTCCGGCGCGTGCACCGCGCGACGTACGCCCCGCCTCCACCTGCGAAATCGTCTTCTGCGTCCGCCGCTGCCGCAGCATCTACCTCGAGTTCTGTAAGCGTCCCCCCTCTTTCCCCCCGATCTCTGATACTTGAGTGATGAGTGGCTGTTGATCGGTGTCTTTTTCTCTATCGCGTTTTTTTTCCTCCGACCGCGCCGAAAACGTTCGACAAAAAAACAGTCATCGGCAGTCCCGCGCGCACACCACTCGCACCACCCCGCGCCGGCAGCACCCCCACCGGCAGTCGCCACTTACTACGGGCACGAAGACACCAGCAAGCTCTGTGCGCGCTTCGTCAGCCATACCTTCAACTGCCCCGAGATCCTTCCTCCGTCGTCCTTCACCTCTTCCACATCGTCCTCGACCACAGTCGTCTCGCGTTCCCCTGTTACCGCAACGGCAGGATCAGGAGGAGCACCAGTGATACCGAATACGCTTGCGCACTTCGTCGCATACGCGCTGCATCGCACTCGCCTCGCCATTCACGCACGAGACGTAGCGTCCTGCAGTCGGCACTCTGCTACGTGGCTGAGACTCACGTGCACCTGCGTGACTCCCTTACTATCCGCAGCAGCAAGCGCATCGCCGTGAAGCGTCACGGACGGCACATCCGATGCATCAGGAAGGATCTCGATGTCCTTCATCGCTGCCGCTGATCCCTTCGAAGCGACTCCAAATAACTTGAAGACCGCTTTCTTGCTAGCCCAGCGCGCAGCAAACGATGCCGCGGGTGAAGGCTGCGAGCGGCAGTAAGCGATCTCCGTATCAGTAAAGTTACGTGAGATGAAAGTCGGGTTAGACGACGGGACAGCGGAAATGAGCTCCGAAATGCCAATTAGTATGCTGTGAGTTTCAGATGATTGATATGAATTAGACTTACCATGATCGACGCCAACACCAGGAGAGCCTTTACCAGTTGCAAGGGCCTTGGCAGCAGCCTCGACATTCGAAACATTAAATGTCGCCTTTGTGGCAAACTTTTTCGGGAGCGAGTAGCTGCCGGTCTTATCGTCAAGCGCCGCACGTGCCAGAGAGTTGAGGAGAACAGGAACTTCCAGCTCGCTCGAATACGGAGGTGCGTCCTTGATCTCAACCAGTGAGTTTATGGTCATCATGGAGGTCATGGCTTTGTAGCATGCCAATGCACGCTCGCGGTTGTGGAGCTTGTACCCCTCGTACTGTGCGGGCTCGACAGCGCCGAGAAGGAAGCGAGGGTGGATGACGAGTACGGTGCCGCCAACTTGGCTGAAGCCGAAAGACGACTGTAAGATGTTGAGATCGGGACTAGTATGTGAAAGATAATGGAGCAACATACCATGATACCGGAACAGATGCCATCTGTATGGATAGTTTTCGAAGGCAACATAAGATACTCATGCTTGCAGAAATCGGCATCGACGTTACTAAACAAGAAAGAAATGAGATCGGCACTATAGAGGAACCAAAAATGACTTACTCTGCGTTTCGGTTTCCGGGAACGATACCTGAACCAACGGTCTGAATCAGACCGGCGAGTTGCCAAGCAGCAGATCCACCCTTTGAATGACCACATCAGCTCTTCTGTGCCATAATTGGAACTGCATTTCCAAGTGTACGACCAAGCGTAGAGAAAACATCGTTCCAGATCTGTGTTTCATTCTTTTCGTTGGCCTTGGTGCTGGTGCCGTGGATGGAAAGAACGTCAATGTCATCTGGCGTAAGGCCAAAGACAGCAAGAGCATGACGAAGAGGAGAAATATGAGGCTCTGAACCGGAAAGCATGCCATACACTGCCATTGCATCCTTTTCTTGATGAGCAGTGTCCTGTTCAATCTGAGCGACACGCATCAACATGTATTCCTCGTCAACCCTATACTTATTTTGAGTTTGCAGTATGCAGCAACTGAGTGCCTTGAGCATGCAATTGAGAAGATACAGAGGAGCAGGGTGGTAATCTCTTCAAAATGAAGTTTTATGCTTGCTTGTCTTTGATCTCATGGCAGCTCTGGTGTTGGGTCAATGATTACAGTGTATTGATTTGTCTTCAGAGCGAAGCTGCCAAGATGCAGAGTCTAGAACAAAATGATTGAGAAATTGATCCATAGAATTATTAAGGCTTCCATTCTAGACTTATTTAATTTTCATGACATAATGATTTTTTGCATTTTAAAAAATGATTCTAAGGCAGGAATTAAAAAAGACCTTATATAGCTAGGTACTCTCAGACATTTGGATGTACCCAACTGGGCACCCCCAGATAATTGGGAGCACCCAACTAGGCCCCCCCAGATAATTGGGAGCACCCAACTAGGCCCCCCCAGATAATTGGGTGCACCCAACTAGGCCCCCCCAGATAATTGGGTGCACCCAACTAGGCCCCCCCGGATAATTGGGTGCACCCAACTGGGCCCCCCCAGATAATTGGGTGCACCCAACTGGGCCCCCCTGGATAATTGGGAGCACCCAACTGGGCCCCCCCAGATAATTGGGTGCACCCAACTGGGCCCCCCCCGGATAATTGGGAGCACCCAACTGGGCCCCCCCCGGATAATTGGGAGCACCCAACTGGGCCCCCCCGGATAATTGGGAGCACCCAACTGGGCCCCCCCAGATAATTGGGTGCACCCAACTGGGCCCCCCCGGATAATTGGGAGCACCCAACTGGGTGCCCCCAGATAATTGGGCATACCCAACTGGGTGCCCCCAGATAATTGGGCATACCCAACTGGGCACTCCCAGATAATTGGGCATACCCAACTGGGCACTCCCAGATAATTGGGTATACTGAGTATACTCAACTAGGCACCTGTAAAAGATTTAGATACAGTCAACTAGTCATATCTAATCTTTTAAGCTTAGTAGTCCAGGCCTAATATTTAAGCACAGCTTAAGCCTGATTGCTTTCAAGTCTCTCTTTCATTTCAACTTTGAATCTCTTCCCCTGCATCCTGGGATTTTACACTGTATTGATACTTTGTGTATCTCAGAGTGTTAAATGCTTAGTACCTCAAAGTCAAGTTATGATGTTCAGAAGGTCAGCAACATGTCAGAAATGATAAGAATGCTCCAGTGGGCTTATACTCTTTCTATGTTTCTATCTCAGTTTCTCTCTTAGTTTATACTCTTTACTCCACTTAGGCATTCAAACTGATCCTAATGTATCAGACCCTTGCACTTGTTTAATTTTAAATAGCTCTACTTAAGTGTCCAGTGCAGCTATATCACTCTAGTTGGAACTTCTCATAGAGCCTATGACATATAATCTCTCTGATATAGTTAGAATGCTAGAGCTTGATTCCCAATGTTTAATGTTAGAATACCATTAATGATTTCTTAGGTAGTCATTACACTTTTAGCTGACTCATATTTATTTTCATTTCTCTCATACTGCTGTATAATTTCCCTATTTCTCCATTTGTCTTACAGTATATAGAACTGCTCAATACTATCTCTATTATCTTTATTATCTTAGTCCCTCAAATAGCAACAAATATCATTTTGTCCTGTGTGTCTAGCATGCTCAGCATTCTTTCCTGTCTGACCCAGACTACTGTTGACCAAAATTCAATTCATACCAAAGGTCAGTCACATAGCTAATGAATCATAAACTAAACAATAGCAAGATCACTAAATTGTAGGATTAAAAACAATAAAATACAGCATTTATAAAGCCCCTAGATTTTATGGCAAAAACAAATTGGGTGTGCCCAAAAGTCCCCCAGACAGTCAGTGACAGTGACATATCTGGGCACTCCCAGGGCACTCCCACTGGGGGTGCCCAAAAACTGGGCAGGCCCAGTTGGGAGTGCCCAAATGATCTGGGTGCACCCAACTTTCCCACAGTAAAAAAAATTGGGCACACCCAACTCGCACCCACTGGGAGTGCCCAGCAGATTGGGCACGCCCAGGGTCAATACCTAAATGGTCAATTAGTTGTGTGTATGAATAGTCCTACTTGGTCTGCTCAGAGGGGTAGCCTGAAGTGAATCCTGCAGGACTTTCACTTTTGTTGGGGGAGAGGTGTTGGCCACCGGTGGGATTGGTCCACATCCTACTTTGGGATTCTAGTCCAAGTCGGGATTCCCTTTCCTTGGCTGTAGGGGCTGGCTGGTGCGTAGGTGAGTGTGGAGTGCTCAGCATATCAGACAGAGTGGGAATCAGTGCATAAAACATAAAGTATAAGATAGAAATTGATGAAACAAAGTGTTTGAATGTGTATACAGGGCTTGTATCTGTCTATTATAATAAAGAAAGAGAGTGGTATAATAGGATGGCTGACACCTAAGCACAAATTGAGCACTACATTGGACTGTACACAAGTGTACAAAAAGGTGCAAAGTCAGGTTGTAACTGATGACTTATGAAAATGAAAGATGTGTACTGTGGAGTGATAGTATAAGGTGTGTATTCTCTGGTAGATGGAAGGCACCTAGAGAATTACTAAATGTGTTTTGTGACAGTACCCTTTGTCTCCTTCCAGCTCTCTTGCAATTCAGCACAACAAGATCTTGACTAGTATCATTAACTAGACTTGCTTTTTGGTAGATAATCTGGAATTTAATTGATGAAATTTCCTGAAATGTTTAATATGTTGAGATATGGCCAATTTAGTGACAGAAACTTTTGTATTTTGATAGATAATGAACTTCTGAAGAGTCCCTCAATCTATCTTTGAATCATTTGAGTCTCACTCAAATTATAATATATATAATGGTTTTTTTGTGATTTTCAAGTACATGTGGAGTAGTATGAAGCTTGCAGAAACCAAAGATTTTGTGCTTCCACTGCACCACCAAGAGGATCGGCGCACCTTACTGAGACCCGTGGGAAGTTGTGGCTTGCATTTGTTGATTGCCCCCATTAATATTAGAAATTATAGAATTTAGAAGGGATGCAACCAGGCCCACACATGATGACTCGGTCCAAAGTCGATCATTGCCGCTGCCACTCTCGTCGACGACTTCAAGTTGCCTCCCACCATCAATCAACCCATTACCACCACCTGAAGAACCCACCCGACCATCACAAAGTCCCTAAGAGTCAGCCTAGTGCATACTCGTGGACATATCATTGATGGTCTGCAGTAGCAAACTGTCTTGTGTATCTCAGCAGCTACAATTCATATTTGCTGAGCTGAAGGTCGTCATCTTCAGGGCCCAACACTACAAGGATTTCTCTGTGGAGAGGCAGATTGAAATTGCGAGGTGTGTCATAGAAAGTTGCTTGTTTGAATGCACTGAAGGCTCAAACATTTTCAAAGACATTTCAGTCCAATCCTGATTCATCCTACATCAAGGCTTTCTCAAAGTTCTCCAAATTTCAATCCTTCGTCAACCATGTAACTTGCGACAGACGTATCTTAAGATGTCAAGTGGAGGTGATTACTCTTGGTATGGTACAAATGGCAAGAATAGCTCATGGGGTGAAGAGCAAGGCTCGTGCCAGTGGGAGCTTGGCTCATGGGGCAAGGAGCAAGGCTCGGGGGGCAAAGAGCAAGGCTTGGGGGGCAAAGAGCAAGGCTCGGAGCACAAGGAGCAAGGCTCGTACCAGTGGGACGAAGAGCTTGGCTCATGGGGCAATGAGCATTGTTCGAGGAGTGAAGGACAACAACAGAATTCCTTACCTTTGAAAAAGATGCATGATCTCGGTACATTTGCGAGCTGCTGATTCTAAAATGCATTCTAAAGTATTCACATGCAGATGAGAGTGTATACCCAGTACGAGCCCTAGATGCCCAAGTTTTGGTGGATATGCAGTATAACAAGAATGTCATCTCGAGTCTGAATGCAAACTGGGTACCACAATACCCAATAGTGAATGAGAAACTTGGTGTTATCAAACATGTCGATGGCTTTTGGGGAGATCATGAATACAGCTGATGGCCCCAATTTTTCTCAGAAACTTCCATCCATCACGCTTGCATCCCATTCAATGTGAATAACACCATGGGTAGCTTTGTGCGCCTTTGTTCTCTCATCATAGACATTCCTTTGTACGATCCCAAAGAGTCTGAGGACTTTATGGAGGTCCTCCTGCTTGACAAGGATGGTAACAAGGAGCACTGGCACGACAACGAACCACAGATGCAAGTCGGCCAGTTGTGTCAAGAACTTATCGACAATTTGGAAACTGCACTGCTCTTGATAGCAGCGAAAATGCAAACTAGTGGCTCAATATGCAGGCAAGAACGGTCTGACAACAGAATGGACAAGACATACAGGCGGTGCTTGCAAGCAGGCTCTTAGACGAGCAGAAAAGTGGGACAAAGCTATAGATTAGGGGCGAGAGTGCCTGTCCTTATATACAGTACAATTGAATAGCATACTATAACAAGTAGGAAGTCATAGTCATGTGAGTAAACAAGTGAAGTCATAAGTAAATAGGTTGCATAAACAGTATTATCATAAGACTCCCCTTCAAGCGCGTGTTAGTTTAAGTTGTTCTACAAAGCGCTTGAGTAAAGTTACTGAAAGTGCTTTAGTGAGTAAATCAGCAATATTATGTTCAGTGGGGATGTATTTAACAGTAATAGTTCCTTTATCAATATGATCTCTAAAGAAATCTTTTCATATGTCAATATGTTTAGTTCTTTGAGAATATTTACGCTCAGGATCAGTTGCCATAGTAATAATGGCTTGATTATCAGTAAAAATTGTAGTAGGCGTAAACGAAGCCTGTAGAACCTCATTCACAAGTCTTTTTAGCCAAATAGCCTCCTGAGTCGCATAAGCTAGTGCAATAAGTTCAGCTTCAGCTACGGCTAATGACACTAAAGTTTGTCTCTTGCTTGACCATGATGTTATTGAATTGCCAAGTTTAAAGAAGTATCCGGATATGGCTTTATGCCCTTCAGTTGTCATTCCATCAGAGTCAGTGTATCCAGTAAGTTGAGTATTTTCAGTTCCACCGAGTATGAGCCAATAGTCCTTAGTTGAGTGTAAGTATTGAAAACATTGTTTTGCGGCATCAAAATGTTTAATACCAGGGTTAGTTAAATATCTCGCGAGTATTCCACATGTATAGGCAATATCTGGCCTGGTACAGTCTGCTGCATATCGCAGTGCTCCAACCATGTTCATATAAGGTACCTTTTCCATGTAAGTAAGTTCTTCATCATCGGCTGGTGCGTCATCAGTTGATAATTGTCTCTCTGGCTCCATAGGAGAATTCTTTAGTTTAGCATTTTCTAAGTTATAGCGTTTGATAATAGTTTCAATATAATTTTGTTGTTTTAACACTATAGTTTTAGTTTGACGGTTACGTTTGATTTCAATTCCAAGTAACCAATGAATTTCATTTCCATCAGTGTAAGTAACTTCATTTCTAATTTGAGTTTTTAGTTCAGTTAATAGTTTAGTTGATTTCGCAGCTATTGTAATGTCATCGACATGTACAAATAATACTAGTATAGTTTTATTATTTTCTGTTTTGAAAAAGACTGCGTTGTCATTATCTGATCTAGTTAGTCCTATTTTGGTTAAGATTGACATTAGTTTCTTGTACCAACATCTTCCTGCTTGTTTTAATCCATATAGTGCTTTCTTTAATTTTAGTATTTGACCAGGTTTTAAGTCAGGTAATAGTTTATTATATCCTGGTGGTGGTTTGATGTAAATTTCTTCACCGTCTTCTAGTTCACCATACAAGTAGGCTGATTTGATATCTATTTGATGTATTTCATAGTCATTAGTTGCTGCCCAGGAAAGTATAGTTCGCACAGTACTAAGTCGTGCTACTGGTGCAAATAGGTCATCTGAGTAAAAATCAATTCCTTCCTGTTGCGCATATCCTTGCACAACTAGTCTTGCTTTGTATTTGTCAATTCGGCCATCGGCTAACCGTTTAGTTTTGTAAACAAATTTAGTGCCAATGATATTTGCATTAGTAGGTGGGTAAACGTATTCCCAAGTTTGTCTTTCTTTTAATGTTTCAATTTCATCTTTCATGGCTTTAGCCCATCTAAGTGCATCTGGTCGCTTAATTGCTTGTTGAAAAGTGATGGGGTCGCCAAGTTGTTCATTATTAAATTCATTGAATTCAGTTAAGTAAATGGCAAGGTTAAGTTCTTCAGTATAATCTAGTCCTCTAGAACATTTAGTTGGTTTTCTTTGTCGCTCTGATCTTCTTGGTTCAGTAGTTTCAGTAGGGTTGTTTTGATTGTTTTCTAGTGGGGTATCAGTTTGCTCCCCTTCAATTCGAGAAGGTGCAACTTCGAGAAATTGGACATTTCTTTCAACAGTTATTTTCTGATCATGATAAATTCTATGTCCTTTACTTTCTTCATCCCAACATAGCCATCGGCCGTAGGATCCTTTAGGAGTTAGTTTATTAGTATTTTCTTCTCTGAAAATGTCATGAGTGCCAAATTCATGTAAGTTATCAAAAATATAAGCTTTATTGAATCGTTTAAAGTATGGAGAGACAAAGTTAATTGCCGCTTTAGGTGTTCTATTATGTATAAAGGTTGAGTAGTTAACGGCTTCTCCCCAGAGCTTGTCCGGTAATTTATGTCCTAGTAAGTTTGATCTAACTTGATTTAGTATTGTTTGATGAGTTCGCTCAGCTACACCATTTTGTTGTGGAGTATCATGTACAGTTAGTTTTCGCACAGTTCCTTGACTGTCTAAAAAGAGTTGAAAGTCATTTGATAAAAAGACAGTATCATTATCGGATTGTAGTGTTTTAATTTTAATTCCATATTGAGTTGATAATAAAGTAGCCCATTTGATGTAAGCAGTATAACCATCCGCTTTAGTTTTAAGTAAACTCATTTGGACCCATCTAGTACAGTCGTCGACTAAAGTTAACAAATATTTAAAATTTCCAATAGCAGTTGTCGGCGCAGGTCCCCAAATATCCATATGAAAATGATCGCCAAAGTTTTTAGCTAATTCAGAAGTTTGAGTTTTAGGTATAACATTTCTTTTAATATTTGCTTCGACACAAACACGACATTGAGTTTCAGTTGAGTCAGTAATTTTGTAATGAATTGATTCAGGATGATTTTTAAGTAGCCATTTGAGGTAAGTATAACTTAAGTGACCGAGTTTCTTATGAAGTTCAAACAAAGTGATTGATTTCACAGCGCTCATTTGATAATGTTTTAATATAGAGTACAGGTTATTTTTACATTGAATTTGACCGCATATTTCACCGCTAGGTGCCTTTATTGTACACAAATTTCCTTTATAAATAAATTCATATCCTTCTGCGCAAAGTTTAGACTGGCTTAGTAGCGTCATGTGCATTTCTTTAGCATAATAAACATCTTTAATAGTGATGGTGCTTACAGTATCACCATTCGGGATCTCAACAGTTAAAATCCCTATAGTTGAAGTAATAAAAGTTTGTGAGTTAGCGGTTATAACAGAGATTGGGTCAGTTTGTTTGACATTAGTAAGTCGGTTAAAATAAGGAGTTAAGTGAAGAGTGGCGCCAGAATCAATAATATCCATAGTATGATAAAGTTTATTAGCATAATTTTCTTTTAAGTAAATGGCTGTGGCGCTTACATGATTCGCCTCAAAGTTTTCAATAGCATCCATGTAGTGATCGTCGTGTAAGAAGTCGAAAAGTGCAGATTCATTGTCGAACTGCATAGTGACGTCATCGGTTATTTCAGTTATCGTCGCAGTGAATGGTGGCGTCTGTGGGAAGTTGGGCATTTCAACATTTGTCGCTTGGTGTGCTTGGGCGACTGCAGTGGAAGTGGAAGCGGTCGCAGGTACGTTTGCCGTGTTCGACGTGCTCGCCTGATGCGAGTGGGCAGTGGTCGGAGGTTTCGCATGCTCCTGAATCCCTTTCTTTGCCATGGCATCTTTAGTCTTCTGAGTCCACGGCTGAGGGCAGTCAGGTGATTGATGCCCGTAGTTGTTACAGTTATAACATTTAACAAAGGGATTAGAGTTCCCTGAGTTCGAGTTATCGGAGTTATTTGAGTATCCTCTGTGGCCGCGTCCTCGGCCTCTATAAGTTCCAAATCGGCCACGGCCTCGGCCGCGACCTCGAGTGTGTCCGCCTCGCCCTCTAAAGTAGGGGTGAGTAGCCTCGCTTTGGTAAGGGTGCGTGGCGGCGATTGGATTTCTTCGAGTATTTGCCGCGCTCCAGTTTGCAAAGGCCTGACGAGTTTCTTGGATAAGTCGGTTCGGAGTAAGAACAAGATCCTCGTGGTCGTCATTATTCTTATTGTATTCGTTCACGGCGTTTATTTGAAGTTCGAGTTGAGTTATGACATATTTATATTGCGGTGGTATCGCCGCGGTTATTGCTGCCAAGTAAGTTGAGTCGGCTGGTTGTTTTCCATGAGCGCAAAGTTCAGCGTGGCATCGTTCGAGTTCATCCAAAGTTTTGTCAAGTTGAGACACATGGCCTCGGACGTTGAATAACGCTCCTTCATTTAACGCGTTAGTTACTGTAGTTTGTATGTCGTAACGCGCCTTTAGTTGTTTAAGTAGGACGTGTACTTGAGTTACGCCTAAGTAGTTTCTGAGTATTTTGTCAGGGATGTTTTTGATTACACCCGCATAGATGGCATTTGCAATGACATTTTCTTCTGGATTGGATGGCCCTGCCTCCATAAGAGTTGGGTGGCCAGTGGCATTGATAGCCTGGAAGATACGGAATATCCAGAGTTTCCAGTTCTTGACACCGTCGAGTGGTTCGATGCCATCAAATAGTTTGATTATTTCACCCGCTTTAAGTGCTGACATTATTGGTGATTCGCAGCGGGGAATGCGCTGAGTGCGAGTAGGAGGCACTGTAGTAGGATCAGTTAGTTCGCCTTCTGATGATTCAGTAGGTGGAGTAACGTGCTCTAGTATTGGCGGTAGTGTTTCAAAGTTGCGCTCAAGTTGCGCTGGTGTGGCAGTAGATATGGGTGGAGTAGGAGTTTGAGTAGTGCCGCTAGTAGTTGCGACTAGTTGTTCAGCCTGTGTTTGTGCACGAGTGCAAGGATAAGTGCTAGTAGTTGGTTTAGGAGTAGTTGGTAGTGGTGGTGTTGGTGAATGAGGAGGACGGTCTGACATGCAATAGTGAGGAGTGCAATGAGTAGGAGGGAGCCAAGGCTCATAACCTCTTAGACGAGCAGAAAAGTGGGACAAAGCTATAGATTAGGGGCGAGAGTGCCTGTCCTTATATACAGTACAATTGAATAGCATACTATAACAAGTAGGAAGTCATAGTCATGTGAGTAAACAAGTGAAGTCATAAGTAAATAGGTTGCATAAACAGTATTATCATAAGACAGGCCAGTTTGGAGTCGAGCGCCTTTGCCTCCTGAAAAGCAGCTGGTGGCAGACATTGTTCACTGTATGCGACATCCAGCACTCCATTCTCGAACTGCATGGGCTGCATATGTACCTCAATGTCATGCTGCCGCGCATCAAGTTGAAGCAATCCTATGAAACAGAGATCCTGCCTGTTCACGGCGCATTCACTACTGAGCCCTCTGTTGTCAACCACCTCTATTGGATCGGTATACCTGTGTGGTTCATTTGTCGGCATGAACAGTTAGATGGAAAAATTTTTGCCATCCAGGATTGTGTTCTATGGTTGAAGTATGTTGAAAGCAGCTTATTCCAATTTAAAGGAAGGCCTCTTCATGATGGCTTTAGCTTTCAACTGGATGTGCATTTGCAAGATCTGTCAAGGAGTCAGTTCATGGTAGAAGATGATATCAGCGAGCTCCTTGAGCAAATGTATGGCTTTCAGAATCATCAACCCGGAGCTCCTGCTTTCAGTCATCCTTCGTCATCATCATCTGCTATGAAACACACTCAGGCTCCTCCTTCAATACCTTTGTCTTCAGTCCCTTCCACTGATGCAACGTCCCGGGTGAACGTACCTTCAAAGAAGAAGAGCTTTAAGAAGAGGGCCAAGAAAGAAAAGGCAGAGAACAAGGGGAAGCAGAAGGCGCAAAGTGAGCCTTACATTAACTACACTCGTATCCTCCGCATACCAAATGGAGTTGATGGTCGACCAGACCTGCCTTTGTACCACAAGGTCATGTTGGGCAGTCTGATGAGACTCGGCACCATAGGCCAGAACAAGACCCACACTGCACTCTACCCACTCCCTCCACCTTTCCTGCTCATCCACCCCAGCACAGAAAAGATGGCAGATCTTTATCTCAACTACATCTGTATACGGTCTACATTGATTGATATGCTCCTCAAAGGTGGCATCTTCGACAAGTCAATATGGCGCAGGCTGCGAGACTGGAAGACCATCATGCACAGTGACTACATGAAGTCCACGCCGCTCCCACTGAACACTGCTGATCCATTCATAGAGCGCATCTACAACAGGATGCCTTCAGTACTAGATGCCAGTCTGTCCAGACAGGCTGCCAGTCACATCTCTCTCTCTTTGTATGATCGTGACATGCCAGATGCGAGCGACTTGCCTCCCACGAAACAGCAACAAATTTCTGACAAGGTGACCATCAAGGTCGTGTTTGGCATCGAGTGCCACTTGGAGCCATTCAATCGAACTAAGCAACAGGTATGGCATGGTAAATCCATCTCAATGGACTGCATAGGCCGCAACAAGGTCCTTCAAATGGAAGTCCAGTGGGAACTTTCTGAGCTTGTATTCTGGTACGAGTTGTATGCGCTTGATCAACTGATCCTGCTGCGCAAATGCATGACAATGGACGAGCATCAGCAATGGAATGCTCTATTGAGCCACATCTATCTCGGCACCACTGACAGCTCGACCACTGTTATTCCTGACATACGGAAGCCAATAAGGGAGTACTGGGGAGAACAATTGGACGATGGCTCTGTCGAGGCCCTTTTCCTCATTCTGAAGGTGTGGCCTGGCTTCCCCATGAGCATAGGTGCCAGTATGAAGGACTTCTGTCCCTTGATCTCATTCTACATTGAGACCTTTGTTTGATATTTCAATCGCATTCCCTCTATGCACTGTAATGTTCCCGTCTCACTGCTGTAGCATCACTCATTATTGGATAGGATACATTGTAATTATATGGCATAGTTCCTCATGTATTTAATGCAATTGTAGTTATATGACATAGTTCTTCAGGTATTTAATGCAATTATACTTTCCATGTAATACTTGCAGAGATGCTTATAAGCATTGTATATAACCACCAAAGTCTTACACAAGTATATGAGACGCTTGCAAAACTTACGCCTTGCTTATTATAAAAGTGACAGACTTTCCAGCACATTACATTTGCATGAAACATATGTACAACTATTTCATGCCCTTATATCGTTGTGGAAAGTCTTAAATTACCCTTACAACCTTGCACAATTATTATGCACACTTATAAGCCTTTAGGAAGCCTTGTCATCCCATTAAAGCTACATATAACCTAATTTAGTCTGGTCCAATCATTACTGTGTCATTATCATTCCCAAAAGTGTATATCATTTGATGCAAAATTTTGTGATGGTCGAGTTCAAATCTTGACCTAACATCTACTACTAGTGCTTTGACAAGTCTGAGATGTATGAGATACAATATAACAGCCATTCTAAGCAGCTCTGAAGTAAGTAGGGCCATCCAGCTTGTTGTTCAAAATTATACATAGTTGGACTTCGCAGCAACACAGCAGTTGTATGATGATGTGCACATGATGTTCAAGAGAAAGAAATGAGAACAACAAAAGAATTCATGTTTCCTGAGCTCTAAGGCAAATGGATAGCTGACATGGACAAGTAAGCTATGTACTCATATTGTAAAATGAAAAAAGGGTGAAATAAAGTACCAGCTCCTATCAATTCAAAGTTCAATGATTGGCCATCAATTAAGCTCATCATTCCAATACTTTTTTAGGTTAGCTTCTCTTTTTACTGTCTCTTTCCTTCCCTTTCCCTTTGCCCTTCACAATCTTTGGACTTTCAGTGTGGACAACATTCAATTCATGGGTTTCTCTTTTGGCAGGCTTTGCTGTAGATTCTAAAGACTTCCTCTTCCTAGAAGCTCTAGTAACTGGTCCTCCTCCTTCCTGCTCTCCTGACACTTGTACCTTTTTCTTAATGAGCAGGGAGCTTAGTTCTTTCTTAGATTCTCCAGGAGATAAGGCATGTGTTACCCACCTCTGGCTTAATCTCTTTTTTATCTCTGTTTTCCTTCTTAACCTCTGATATCCCTTTCTTCCATGCATCCAATGCATTGAAATTCCTTGCTGTACTAATGTCTGTATGGTGCCTCAACCACTGCATAAACAACATAAAAACAGAATTAGTTTCACAGAAGCAACTATGTAAATAAGTTTGAATCCTACCTTGTGTCTAAGTGCTTCTTCTGCAGACATTCTTTTTGTTGCATCTCTGTCCAGACAATCAGATACAAAATCTCTTGCTACATATTTCCTAAAGTGAGTAAAACATGTTCTGTATAAAGAGAAAATGAGTTCACCATCATGAGATATACCTTGCCATATTTTCCCTGGAAAAACAATACGTTTTCTCATAACCTGCTCCAGTGTCTTATTGTCATCATCTCCAGAAAAAAGCATCACTCCAGATAGAAGCTCATATGTGATAGCTCTAAGAAAGGTTAGAGTGCATTGTTTGTTCAATTTAAATCAAAGCAGAAAATCCTTACCCTAGAGCCCATATGTCTACTTTTTCTGTGTACTCAGCACCACATACAGTAGCGAGTGAAAATACTGTCACCCCCCCTCTTTGAGCAGTATTTTGCTTATAGAACCCTGAAAATGCATTGAAAATCCATCCAGAAATTTGGAATAGTTCATCACTATGTTTGACATGTATGAGTGAAATTTGAGAGCATTCCGTTCAGTATGTCACGAGAAAGTGCCCTAGTTTTATGTAACAGCTTGCTTTCCTGATTAGGCTGAGACAACAAACGTGCACCTCGCACCGTTTCTTCACTCAACGACGACTCGCAAACTCACAGTACCTGTAAGTAAGGCATGAGTATTTCGTCTCAATTCATGCTGACCAGTTTGAAAAGATGGTTGTCTGTACACCAACGAAAATTCGTGCTGTGAAGCAGCTGAAGAAACGCCACGTCCCAAACGCGTCAATTGCACACGACCTCGGGATTTCGGTTCGTTCTGTGCAGCGAATTAATGCAGATTTTTCTGAGACAGATGACCCTTATCGACCGTGCACAAGACCTGGCCGACCACCCAAGTTAACCGAGCGAGAGACACGTTACATCGCACGCGAGCTCCGCAAGGGCACTGTGCACAACGCAAGTGAAGCTCAGCGAAAACTCGCACCGCATGTACACCGCACCACCATCACACAGCATCTTCACAAGCTGGGGCTGAAAGCGTACGTCTGCCGAAAAAAGCCAAAACTCACTCCTCGACAACGAATGAATCGTTTTCGCTGGGCCCAAGCACACCGTGCGTGGACCTTGCGAAAATGGTCCACCATTATTTTTTCAGATGAATCGAAATTCAACCTTTATGGGTCAGATGGAAGGACTTGGTGCTGGAGAAGGCCTGGGGAGGAGATGGATGAAAGATATCTGCAGGATACAGTGAAGCATGGTGGTGGAAGTGTCATGGTGTGGGGATGCATCACTCAGTGTGGTGTCAGAAGGCTCATTCGCATCGAGGGCATTATGGATCGCTTCAAGTACATCGACATCCTGAAGGACGGTCTACTGGGCACACTCCGTGACAAGCACCTCCAAAAACACCGCATCATTTTCCAGCAAGACAATGATTCAAAGCACACATCACTGTATGCCCGCCAGTGGTTCACCAGAAATGGGATCCATTTATTGCCTTGGCCTCCCCAGAGCTCTGACATGAGCATCATAGAGCATGTCTGGAAGGAACTTGATGATCGGGTACGCAACCGGGCTCACCAGCCATCAAACAAGGAAGAGTTGTGGGAGGCTTTGCAGGATGAGTGGGACCATCTGGATGTGGCATTTATTAAAAAGCTGTATACATCTCTACCCAGGAGAACTAGTCTACTGTACAGTGTACATGGGAAGCATACTCCATACTAATTTTTGATAATTTAATATCTGCTTTCCGGGCTTCCCAGAGTTGAAGGATGTCTTTAGTCTAAATCTGGCAAGAAGCCAATTTTCAGTAAATACACATTTTCTCAGTATACACACCACCAATCGCTATTAAATTTCACATGGAAATGGAGTACATGTACACCAGCGATACTGTAAAATTTTGTAGCTTTCTGTCAAGCGTGTTGTGTCCTAGAAATAAAACAACTCACGTAAAGGGGGGGTGACAGAATTTTCACACGCTACTGTATCACTTCAGGAGCAATATATGATGGTGATCCCTTTTTTTTACTTGCTTTGTTATCCTTGCTTTCATATGCACTGGGGGTAACCTGTCAATGTGACAGGAGAGCTTTGCAATAATGATACTATCTCACAATCCAAAGTCACCAAGAAGAATGGCATCCTTGCTCAAAGAGCTAGAAGGAAAATTCTTGAAGAAAATGTTTTCTGGTCTGTAGAGACAAAAGATCAGAGGTCCAAATAACTCACAACAATCACCATATGCCACTTACTTTACATCCCTATGCATAACTTTCTTGCCATGGATATACTCCAAAGCCTCAGCCATCTGCCTAATTGTCTTTTGTTAGATTAAACTCAAATATACTTAGATGGGAAGGTCACTGTACCTTACTATATGTGCAGCATCCTCTTCTGAGAAGCTTTTGTGTTCCTTTGAGTTGGTTTGCTCACGGACGAGGAGAGTCCCTCCTCTAGCAACCTCATAGATAATAACAAAGGAATCCTCTCTCTTATAGATGCCATAACACTTCAGCTTCCAAATGGCTGGGTATTAAGCATATATTCTGCGGTATAGAGTTGCCATTGATAACATACCACATGCTTATGCCTTAGTTTTCGTGTGAGTCGAGCTTCATTTATCACTGCTTCCTTTGTGTTGTCGGGGATGTGTGCTTTAAATTCTTTTGCGGCGAACTCTCCTTCCATGTCGTCCCGTTTCACTGCCTACCAAAGGAAAGGCTTGGAATCAGTATGTAGCATCATATGTTGCAGTACCATCTAGAAACAGAAAGCTTTGCTAGGTGCAAATGGTCAATATTTCTTTGCGTCCAACGCAAGAGGAATAACCATCCATCATGCCACTGATTTGTAACAGAAAATGAGGAATAGACGTCTGAACACACACCCATACATCTCCGAAATTGCCCTTGCCTAGCTTGCCCAAAATTTCTAAACTGCCTATAGGCTGAGACCACACAGCCGGGAAGTCGCCATCTTCTAGCGGTTCGAAAGGTATTAAATTCTTCAGATATTCAGGCATCGTCCAAACGCGCTCTCAGGTGCTCCTTGATCAGTTGACGGGTCTGGATTTGGATACAGGCAAACAGTCTCATTTATGTATTAAATGTTCATTGCATTTTTGATGCATCCATGTGCGACGAATCGCACAGTAAATAAACTATGCATATGTGGATCAAGGAGCAAATAATCCAGTGATAAAGGAGGGACGGAGCTTTGGATTGCGCTCCAGTAGCAATTGGAATGCAACTTAGCCCGAATGACTTATATTATACCGAGTTTGTGTTCATGCCAGAGTACAAAGAACGGGAACAGCTATATTAAGGACGCCGCAAATTCTAATATGGCGGTATGCTTATTTTTCCCGCAAAGTTATTCATAGTACTTTCTCTTCACTAGTCACTGTCGTGACCCCATATGAATATATCTTCGTTGCCTCTACTTTGCACGCTTGCAGCATACGCTTCATTCGCTAGGACCTGGAATGCCGGTCGGCCGATAAACCAATCGCACGATCATCACCGTTGACCCTGCCGCGTCCGCTAGCAGCTGTACATGGCGTGGCTTCTCCGCTGCCGTAAAATAGTGCACAGTGCCCTCGATCAATGACATCGCGACAAGCAGACTGTGGTGCTAGGTGAAAATAGTACACGATTTAACAGTAGATCGAGAAGGACAGCTGATGGTTACCTGAAGAATGATAGCCTACGCATGACGGCCATCAGCACAACAGACGCTTGCCTTACTCAAATAATCCATACCTTCTTGTTTTCCAAGTGTCTCAGCTATGTTCCGTCCTATTTCCTCCGCGAGAATAACACCAATGAACTGCTTGTAAACAGCGTGGTCCTTGTAGAATGCGCGAGAGTCCTGTGTGATCATATCTAGCTCCTTCCCAAGCGTTGAGAACGCACGTCCATACACGGAGTGAGAGTGCGCGGCACAAATCATGTCGGGACGTGCAGTGTGGATAGCAGAGTGGATTGCGAACGCGGTTGTGTTGAGAAGGCGTGAGGGCCCAGACTCGTCGAGAATGGCGCCGGTGTGATCGACGAGGAGGTCATCTGGCTGGATGAGCGAGAAGTGGACACTGGACGGATTATCCCAGCAGGAATCGTTCTTAATCGGATCCTTTCAATATTAACACGTATTTAATTGTCTGAGTATACGCTAGGATGCGAACGACGTACTCTGACGGTGATATGGACACACTGATCATCTCCATGCCAGTCTAGTCTCAACCCTCTTCCCAGTTCCCCTCCTATACCTAGCCGATTATGCTGTAGCCTTCATGGGCTCCTCCTTGAAGAGCATCAACGGACTCTCTTCCGCGTCATGCGAAGCCGTTATCGGTCTGGAAGCCGCAGATGAGGCGACGCTGTCCTCAGCGGCATCGTGCGGTGCGCTGGCTGCTCGAGAAGGTGCAGAGGAGGCAATATTGTCTTCGACTGCAGGCGCTGACGAAGGCACATGCGTTGGGGCCGGCTCTCTGGAAGGAGGATAGTTGAGACTTGAGTTGGTCAGAGCTGGTGGCGTCGAGCGCGTGACACACACTGTCACCGACGGTTAAGGGTCGAGTCCAAATCTTGACTCAACCTCAATCTACGACTAGTGCTTCGACGAGTCTAGACGTACGTGATACAATATAACAGCTGTGCTAAGCGACTCTGAAGTAAGATATCCATCCTGTTGTTCGAAGTTGTAGTTGGACTTCGGCGACACAGAGTCGCCGGCGATTGCGATGCCATGCACGTGATGTTCAAGAGAAAGAAATGAAAACAACAAAAGAATTCAGGTTTGACCCCCTGAGCTCTAAGACAAAGGGATAGCAGACATGTACAAGTTTGCTAGGTATTTATACTGTAAAAATAAAATGCATAATGATATGGGAAAAGGGTCAAATGAAGAACCAGCTTCTACACTGGCTGGTAACTAGGGGTCGGGCCCAGACCCGCACATCCCCTTAGGGCTGGTGGTGAACCCATTCAGGAGCCCTGGGGTCCACTCAGCCCCCCTGGGAAAAGTGAGAAGCCACTCATCAAGTAGGCTATGGGCCACCTGAGCCTTAATAAATATCGGTACCTGTCAGGTGACTCCCTAGTGGTAATGTGGCTGAAGGAAGTGGTAGTAGGCGGGTAATCCCCAAATATGCAAGGCGTAAGCCGTGACCAACCATCAGTGCCTCATCATAGGTCAACTGAAGTACAGGGGAGGGATCTCCTTACCAAATTGGAAGTGATTGTATCCATAGGAAAAAGGAGTAATCTTTTTGCGCGCATTTGTAGTTACAAAATGGCTGATGCACGTAATAAATGCATCCAAAAAAAAAAAAAAAAAAGAAGAAGAACCAGCTTATATCAATTAAAAGCTCGGTGATCAGCTGCCTCGCAGCAACAATCGAGCTCATGCTGCTCATCATTCCAACAATGTTTAGGTTAGCTTCTCCCTTTGCTTTCCCTTTCCTCCTACCCTGTCTTCTGGGCCTTGTCCTTCCTTCACTTCCTCTGTACCTCCAGCAACCTTTGGAGTTCCAGTGTGGACATGATCTGTTTTTTGTCTTCTGGCATGACTTGCTTCTGTGCTCGGCCCTGCTGTAGATCTTGAAGGCTTCCTTCTTTTCCCAGCCTGGCTTGAACCTTTTTTGCTGATTTCCACTGTACCAGAGTCTTTGCTAGATACTAAAACAGCTGGTCCTACTTCTGTCTGCTTTCCTGCCACTTTGTTTTCCTTAGGAGGCTGGGAGTCACATTCTCTCTTGGATGCTTCAGGAGAGAAGGCATGCACTACCACCTCTGGCTCAATCTTTGCTTTCTCTCTATTCATATCCATAATTGTCTTTATCCCTTTCTTCCATGCATCCAATGCATTGAAATTCCTTGCTGTACTAATGCCTGTATGGTGCCTCAACCACTGCACAAACAACATAAAAACAGAATTAGTTTCACAGAAGCAACTATGTAAATAAGTTTGAATCCTACCTTGTGTTTAAGTGCTTCTTCTGCAGACATTCTTTCTGCTGGGACTCTGTTCAGACAATCAGATACAAAATCTCTTGCTACATATTTCCTAAAGTGAGTAAAACATGTTCTGTATAAAGGGAAAATGAGCTCACCATCATGAGATATACCTTGCCATATTTCATCTCTAAAAACAATAGGTTTTATCATGACCTGCATCTTTATTTCCTTAAGAGTTCTTCCAAAAAACAGTTTCCTTCCTGATAGAATCTCATATGTGACAACTCTAAGAAAGGTTAGAGAGTGCATTGTTTGTACAATCTAACTGAAGTAGAATATCCTCACCCTAAAGACCACATATCTACTTTTTCTGTGTACTCATAACCATGTAGCACCTCAGGAGCCATATATGATAGTGTTCCTGGATCACCACTTGCTTTATTGTCATCACTTTCATGTGCACTGAGAATGACATGTTAGTGGAACAGGAAAGATTTGCAATGATGATACTATCTCACAATCCAAAGTCACAAAGAAGAATTGAATCTTTGCTCAAAGAGCTAGAAGGATCAGGGGCATTCTTAACTAAAATATTTTCTGGTCTGTAGAGACAAAAGATCAGTGATCAAAATAGCACATAACAATCACCATATGGCACTTACTTTATATCCCTATGCATAATATTCTTGCCATGGATATACTCCAAAGCTTCAGCTACTTGCCTAATTGTCCTATATTAGATACAACTCAAATACACTTAGACTGGAAGATCACTGTACCTTATTATATGTGCAGCATCCTTTTCTGAAAAGGCTTTGAGATTTTGAAATTGCTGAAAGAGAGTTCCTCCTTTAGCAAGCTCAAAGATAATAACACGAACTCCAGAATTCTCATGCTTATAGATGCCATAACACCTCAGCTTCAAGTAGTCGGGTATTAAGCATATATTCTGCGGTATAGAGTTCCCGTTGATAACGTACCACATGTTTATGCCGTAGTTTTCGTGTGAGTCGAGCTTCATTTATCACTGCTTCCTCTGTGCTGGCAAAGGTGCGTGCGCTAAATACTTTTGCGGCAAACTCTCCTTCCATGTCGATTCGTTTCACTGTCTACCAAAGGAAAAGCTTGGAGTTAGTATATAGTATCATGTGTCGCAGAACCAGCTAGACACAGAAAGCTTCGTTGTGTGCAAATGCATAACACGTCTTTGCGTTCAATGCAAGAGGGAGATACTCCCTTATGCCAGTGACTTGTGATAGGAAGTGAGGAATAGACATCTGAACACACACCCATACTTGTGCGAAACTACCCGTGCCTATCAAACTGATAAATTCCAAATGGGGTATAGGTTGAGACCATTTATTCTCGGAAGCGCCTTCGCCTAGCAGTTTTACAGGTTTCAAACTGTATGAATATCGAGGCATCGTCGAAATGTGCTCTGACGTGCTGCTTGATTAGTTGGCGGGTTTGGATTTGGATGCAGGCAGACAACCTCGTTTATGTGCTAAATGTTCATTGCATTTTTGATGCATCCATGTGCGACGAATCGCACAGTAAAGAAACTATGCATGTGTGGACCAAGGAGCAAATAAGCCGGTGATAAAAGAAAGGAGAACGAGTTTCGGATTGCGCTCCAGTAGCAATTGGAATGCAACTTAGCCCGAATGACTTATATTATACCGAGTTTGCATTCATGCCAGAGTACAAAATAACTATACTAAGGACGCCACGTACTACAATCGAGCATCAAGACGGTATGTTCATCTTTCCCGCAAAGCTACTAATAGTACATTTCATTCACCATTCACGGCCGTGACTCCCAATGCACATATTTTTCTAGCATCTACTTTGCATACTTGAAGCATACGCCTTTATTCGCTTCGAGGAACTGGAATGCTGGCAAGCCGCTAAATCAGCCGCCATACGCGGTACCAACATCTGTAGGTGTCCGCCGCATTTAAGTACCCAATCTTCACCGTTGATCCTGCGGCGTCCGCTAGCAGCTGTGAATAACACGACTTCTCCAGTGCCATAAAATAGTGAACAGTGCCTTCGATCGATGACGTCGCGACAAGTATAACGTAGTTCTAGAAGGAAATCGGACACGGTTTGACAACAGATCGAGAAAGACGGCTGAGGGTTACCTGAAGAATGTTGGCCTATGCATGACGGCCATCAGCACAACAGTGCCTTGCCTTACTCAAATAATCCATACCTTCTTGTTTCCAAGCGTCTCAGCTATGTCCCGCCCTTCCTCCTCCGCGAGAACAACACCATTAAACTGCTTGTAAACCGCGTGGTCCTTGTAGAATGCGCAAGAGTCCTGTGTGATCATATCAAGCTTTTTCACGACGGTCGAGAACGCACGTCCATACACAGAATGAGAATGCTCCGCATAAATCACGTCAGGGCGTGCAGTGTGAATAGCAGAGTGGATCGCAAACGCGGCCGAGTTGAGAAGGCGTGAGGGCCCAGACTCGTCGAGAATGGCGCCGGTGTGGTCGACGAGGAGGAGGAGATCTGGCTGGATCAGCGAGAAGTGAAGACCGAACGGACTAACCCAGAACAAGTCGGTCTTAACCGGACCCTTTCAATGTTAATAAGCAGTTAATTGTCTGAGTATAAGTTAGGATGCGAACGACGCACTCTGACAGTGATATGGAGGACATGTTATCATCTCCATCCCAGTCTCAGTCTCAGCCCTCTTCCCAATTCCCCTCCTGGACCTAGCCAGATATGCTGCAGCCTGTATGAGCTCCTCCTTGAAGAGCATCAACGCGCCCTCGTCCGCGTCATGCGAAGCCATTACCGGTCTGGAAGTCAGAGATGAGGTGCTATTGTGCTCAGCTGGCTGCTCGAGATGGTGCAGAGGATGCGATACCGTCTTCGGTTGCAGGCACTGGTAAAGGCACGGACGTCGGAGTTGGCACTCTTGAAAGGCGGAACGCACAGAACGCGGTACGTCGTCTTTGACTGCAGGGTGAAGGTGTAATTATAGCTTCAATCTCCACTTCATCCACTATCGGCTCTGGATCCTCTCCCGTATTTCCTTCTTCCACAGGCATCGTGTCTCGAGACTCGATGACCGGGGTCAGGAAGCTCTGGGCTTGCAGCCGTTACTACCGGTTTCACGACTTTCTGTATCTCCTTCCACGCCCAGTGTCGAATCTTGAGGTTGTATGGCAGGTCCAGGATGACATTCCACCCCTGGTGTCGAAGCCCGAGGGCCGAGGCTGAGCCACAGGCTCAAGTTGCGAGCTACTAGCCACGATTGACACCACACTCGTTGGCCCCGTGTTCATGACCTGCGCAAGATCGGCCTTCTGTAGATCGGCCCGAGTCTCGACCTTGAAACCTTGCCTGAGCACTGGTGGTCTTTCGAGTCTTTTAGTCGATAATGAATCCGTGAAAGCCATCAAGTTTACCGAGGCCAGTACCGAAAGGTGTAGTTTCCTCCAAAGTCGATGAGCGCACGACCGAGTAATAGCAGCCTAGCCAGTGTCCAGATTCTATATAGTACTAGTGCTGTATTAGTATTATCCGAATACAGATACCGTTGATTCGACTCGGAAGGCTGACTAGTACTGTTGACTGCCGACTCCAGACTAGGTCCCACGAGAGACTGATGGGCTGGGCGTGCTCTGGCTCGGGACGAGGAGAGCGAAAAAGGGACACTCGGAGAGTACTAGTGCATCGGCAGAGGGTGATACATAATGCCTCGTTCGAGACGCGCATGAGTGAGACTCGGATGCGGATGGAGAGGAGGTGGTGGTGGTCAGAACGAGAGCCTAAAATTCAAGAAGCTTCAAATTCTCCGCCCGACCCTGGGGGCTCCTTCCGCTACTGTACCCCACTTTGATCGTGTTCACGAGTGAAGAAAATTGACAAGAAATCCAAGTGGCAAACACGACCACCCTCCTACACGAATTAGATAATTTAGCTAGATAGATAGGAGTTACAAAGTTACACACTTACTTACACAAACACGTTCCACAGCATACACCATACACCATACTTCGCGTTTCGGGAGGAATTCATTTGCTTTTGAAGTTTGGAGGGCGCAACGGAAATGGAAATGGGCCAAAAAAGAGGAGCGAAAGGTCGATGTGAGTCATAAGTTTGATGCGTATGGGAAAGGAAAACAGGAGGAAGATCAGCTAATCTGCAGACAGACAACTAAGTCAATGAAAGCACAGAAACGAGCAGCGCGAAATGGGGTGCAGCAAGAAAGGCTGACGTACATAGCGGCGCACCGAATGACAATCACTTCAACGCCTCTCCACACCCGCCTCCGGCACCTCGTGACCCTCCTTCTCACCATCCCTCGCCGTGCTCCGAAAGCTCATGGCGTTCATGGTGTCGCCCAGTCACGCGATCCATGATCTTCCCAATCACTCTGTTGTGCTAATGCTGCACCGCGTGTCCATCGACGTCACCTCTCCCCTTGCTGCCACTACGGAGTCCACCACGTGATGCGCTCCACGTGTGGTCTCACGATGCAGGGGCACTTGCCATGGCGCGGACAAGACACTCACATCGGGAGACTCGGAATAGTCATCAGTGCACTCGTCGAGTTGCTCACAATTGGTTGCACTCATCGCCGTCGTTAACATTGAGTTCATCGTCGACGTCGATCAGGAAAATCTGAACGCGTGACCCACTAACGGTTACGTGTCACTTGTCTCAAGGGCAGATTTGCTTTGACTACTTCGACAAATCTAACATACATAATAAATAGACTAGTACGACATATGAAAGATACTTTAAAGTAGGGTTTTATACTTCCCAGGGATGCTTCCCACTTTCATTCCTCTCTTCTTTTCTTTCCTTTCGGCTGATTCCCATCGTTTGATCTCTTACCACCGGTTCCAACGGAAGCAGCAGGATCCGGTGTAGTATTTCGATTTTGGCTGGAGCTCGCTGCCACATTCGATCTTGTTGCAGATGATAGTGGCTGATTTGTTCTATTGGTCAGACTCGAGATTGTTTTGCTACCTTCCGCTTTGCTAAAAGACTGAGAACCATGTTCTATCTTTGCTGTACTAATATTTGCATGCTTCCTCAACCACTGAATATACAATGTAAATAAGGTATTAGTTTCACAGGAGTAATTATCTTAATAAATTTAAATCCTACCTCATGTTTAAGTGCATCTTTTGCAGACATTCTTTCTGTTGGGACTTTGTTCAGACACTTAGTTATAAAATCTTTTGCTGCATATTTTCTAGACTGAGAAAAGCATGTTCTGTATAAAGGAAAATGAACTCACCCTCATGAGATATGCCTTGCAACATTTCCAACATGTGGCCAATTGGTTTTCTCATGATCTGCATCTCTTTCTCATGATTATTTTTTCCAGAAAAAGGCTTCACTCCAGTTAGAAGCTCATATGTGATAACTCTAAGAAAGGTTAGAGTACATTGCTTGTTCAATCTAAATCAAAGCAGAAAATCCTTACCCTAGAGCTGTTAGGCGGGAGCCCGGGAGACGACTCGGACTGGGCAGGCCTCGGCTGACTGTCGTCTGGGACGTGCTATACTCGAGCATAGACTCGGGGCACGCTTACTCAGGCTAGGTCGTCGCGGAGGTAAGAGGATTAATACAAGTCTATACTAATACAGGGGGGACGAGTCTCACCTAGGTCGTCGCGGAGGTAAGAGGAAAAGCAGAACAAGGAGTTCATGCGATTCCTGAGACCTTATATAGCGACGACCGTGAGACTCTATTATCTAATATTACATAAAGGGTCAGAATGGAACGAATGAAGGTCGCGTGAATGAAGTGTGGGAAACGATTGGTCCGATGATTAAATATAATGAAAAGGAGCGATTAAAATAAAAGGAAATGGTAAAAGGGAAAAATAAAGAAAGGGTGAAAGTTTGAGTCCTGACATTACCCCCTCCTCAAGGTTGGGCGTCCCGACCAACCAAGATTGCGGTCGTCTGGCTCGGTGTCGACGAAGAGTGGACGGAGTCGTGAGCGAGGGATATCGAGTTTGCGAGGAGCACCGGGGTGTTTGAGGTAGAATTCAGCAATCGCCTCCTTAGCGTTCTCGCCGAAGTCCGTCTCTGGTTGCCAGGTTGGTTCGTTGTACCCGACCCACTTGACGAGGTACTGTAGTTTACCTCGGTGCAGACGTGAGTCAATGACCTCTTCAACTTCGTATTCCTCTTCGTTGTTGACGATTTCCGGTGGCGGCGGTGGCGGTAGCTTCTGGCTCTCAAAGGACGGTTCAACGGCGGGTTTCAGTAGGGCTTCATTGAAGACAGGGTGGACCTTTTTCCATCGTTTGGGGAGTTTGAGCTTGTAGGCACTCGCCCCTACCTTGTCGACAATGTCGAAGGGACCGTACCATTTGTCGGCAAGCTTCTTCGTGGGTGAATCCGTGCTGATGTTTCGTCCGTCGAGGAAGACCTTATCACCAGCCTTGTACTCCACCGATGCTCCTGCCGTCCGGTCATGGTAGCGTTTCATGTCTTCTGCTGCCTTGACCAGATTGTCCTTTGCCGCGCGATGGGTCTCCTTGATGTGCTTTGCGAATTCTTCTGCCGACATGTTGGCAGAGGAAGTTCGTACGGTGTCGAAGCTCCTGGGGTGACGTCCAGTGTTCGCGTAGAAGGGTGACATCTTTGTCGCCGAATGTTCGCGGTTGTTGTACGCGAACTCTGCGAGAGGAAGCCAGTCCTTCCAGTCCGATTGCCGATGGTCAACGAAGAGTCGGAGGTATTGTTCGAGCTCTTGGTTGACGCGTTCCGTCTGACCGTCCGTTTGCGGGTGGTATGCCGTTGAAGGGTTGCCCTCGATGTGTAGGAGTTTGTACAGCTCCTTCATCATCGATGCGTCGAACTGCGTGCCGCGGTCATGGATGATCTTCTTCGGCAAACCGTGGAGGCGGAAGACATGATCGCGGTACAGCTGGGCCATGCCTTCTGCTGACAGTCTTGTCGTCGTCGGAATCGCGTGCATCTGCTTCGAGAATCTATCCACGAAGACGCAGATCGCGTTGTGTCCCTTGGAGTCCGGAAGCTCTCCGATTAGGTCGACCGTGACGATCTCCCAGGGACCTTCAGGGATTGCGTTAGGATGAAGTGGCCTCGACCTCGATGTCCTCAGAGCCTTCGTCCGTTGGCAACGGTCGCATCCTCGGACGTATGCTCGGACATCGGAGAACATCGACGCCCACCAGAAGTCTCGACGTACCAGTTCGACCGTCTTCGACGATCCGGGATGTCCTGCCAGGGTCGAGTCGTGGCACTCCCGCAACACCGCTTCCTTCATCGTCGACGGCACGTACACCTTGCCTTTCATCCGCCACAACCCGTCGACCTCCACCATATTCGTCGGCCTTTCCGACTCGTCCTGTGCCCTCTGCGCGTCACCCACTCGTTCCAACACTTCCTCCCGAGACGTTCTGACCACTCCACGATTTAGCCACTTGTCCTTGATGAACACGACGTCGTCGTTGTCATCCTTTCCCTCATCATAGCCGGCTTTGCGCGACAGTAAGTCCGCCTTGCCCATCGTCTTCCCCGACTTGTGTTCGAGGTGGAAGTCAAACTCCTCGAGTTCGGTTCGCCAGCGGGCTTGACGGTAGCTCAGCTTCTGCGCTGACCTGAAGTAGGTGAGGTTAGCGTGGTCGGACCAGATTTCGATCTTGTGGCGAGCGCCGAGGAGGTATTGTCGCCATTCCTTGAGCGCCGAAACGATCGCGAGCATCTCCTTGTCGTAGATCTCGTAGTTTCGTTCAGCGGGTAGGAGTGCTTCTGACCTATAGGCAATCACCCTCCACTTCCCTTCCTGCTTCTGTAACAACACACCGCCGAGCGCAAAGTTTGACGAGTCCGCTTCTACGCGGAAAGGACCCTCGTCGTTGGCGATGGCTAGGACTGGAGGTGAGCAGAGACGTCGTCTCAGCTCCTCGAACGCCTCCTGCTGTTCGGTCTCCCATACCCAGTCCTTCTTGCCCGTTAACGATGTCAGCGGATGGACCACCTTGCTGTAGTCCTTGATGAACCGTCGCAGCCAGTTACCCATGCCGAGGAACTGTTGTAGCTGCTTCAGGTTTCGTGGGACCGGCCAGTTCGCAATTGCCTCCGTCTTTGCTGGGTCAGCCTTGATCTCGCCATTACCGATGATGTGGCCGAGGTATTTGACGACCTTGGCGTCAAACTCGCACTTCTCCGGCTTCAGGTACAGGCCATTCTCTCGAAGGATCTGAAGGACGCGCCTCGACGTGTCTATATGTTCCTCAATGGTTTCCGAGAGGATCAATATGTCGTCGAGGTATACGATGATCAGGTTAGCGTAAATCAGTTCCTTGAAGATGTGATTGACAAAAGCCTGGAACGTTGCCGGGGCGTTGCAGAGACCAAAGAACATGACCGTCGGTTCGAAGAGGCCCATGTTCGTGCGAAACGCTGCCTTCCATTCGTCACCTTCGCGGATCCGGACGTTGTAGTATCCCCAACGAAGGTCAAGCTTAGTGATGTACTTCGCCTTCTTGACCTTGTCAACAAGTTCGTCGATGAGAGGGAGGGGATACTTATTCTTGATCGTGCCGTCATTGAGTTTACGGTAGTCCTGGATCGGGCGTAGCGACTTGTCGGCCTTCTTGATGAAGAAGAAGGGCGACGCCATTGGCGATATCGACCGTCGAATGCGACCCGACTTCAGATTTTCGTCGAGGAAGTCCTTGAGTGACTGTTGCTCAGTTGGCGTGAGCGGATAGATTTTACAGTCGCTTGGTTTGAAGTCAGGCTTCAAGTCGATGACATGGTCCCAGGGTCGGTGTTCCGGCAGTTTCTCGAATCCCTTCTCCGAGAAGACGTCGGCGTAATCGTTGAGGTATGCGGGCCAGGACGCCTTGTCCATTCGCACCTCTCTCATCCTCCCCGTCTCTTCCGCCACCTCTAACACCTTCCGCATGCCGTCCTCTACAGCCTTCTCCACCACACATTCGCTCGGGCAGCGAGTGAAGTCAAGCGTCCCCGTTTTCCAGTCGACCTCTGGGTTGTGCCGTCGAAGCCAGTCGTATCCCAGGAAGATGTTGGACGATGCTAGCGAGGTTACTGCCAGGACAATTTGTTCCTTGTGGTGACCGATCGTAAGTTCAACGTCGACGTATTCCTCAATCAACCCGGCCTCGTTGTGCGTGCCGTCGGCATTGAGTACCGCAAGGGGTCGAATGTAGCGTTTCGTTTCCAACCCGTACCTCTCGATGAACCTGATGTCGATGCAGGATCCCGTGCATCCCAAATCCACAAGGGCATGCGCGTCTACCTCCCTCACTTCACCTTCCACGCTGTGTCCGACGTTCAGGAGAAGGTCCAGCTGGCGTCCGCCAGTTCCTCTCATGAACAGCTGCTCGTACTCCTTACTTTCTTTTACACCGGTGGGGACTTCGTACTCGGGAAAACCATCGACGTCGTTTGTATTTACGTATCGTACAGACGGTTGGTTATATTTTAACGAGTCCGGGTTCAAAGTCCCTTGTTCCTCTCGGTCAGTCGTCCCGATGGCTACGCCTGACCACTCGCAAAACCCTGCGAGTCGACGACCTCTTCGTCATTCTCTTCTTCTTCCACATAGTCCTCCACCGTCGACCTCCGAGTGTCTACGACTTCCTCGAAGGCCGATTCCTTCATCGCGCCGAGCTCGTCCGCGAGGATGCGACGTTCGCCTGGTGCCATTAGCTCCAGCATGCGCTGGATGATCGGCTTCCCCTGCGGGCACTTGTCCTTGAAATGGCCCAGCCCGCCGCAGATCCAGCACGCGCGTCGTCGTTGCGCCTCGTTCATTGAGACGTCCATCGGTTGACCAGCGCCTCCGAACGTGACGCCGGTCGCGTCGCGTTTGTCGACGTGCGGGGCTGCAACTTGGCGCCGAGCGGGGGGTGCCTGTTGTTGTTGACGGGGTTGAGGTATGAACGGACGGCCTCGTTGGATCGCTCGGATCTGCTGTTCGCCACGATCGATCTCGATAGCCTTGTTCTTCCATGCCTCGTATGTTGTTGGCACGGGCGTCGACCTCAGCACGCCGCGGACTACCTCGATGTTCATTGCCCGCTTGAGACGATCGCAGATGACGCTGTCGTCCTTCAGTTCCGCCCGCTTGATGATGACGTCGAGTTGTTGGAAGAACTTATCCGCGGTGAGGTCCTTCTGAACCTTCTCCCGGAAATCCTTCAGCGCCGCTTCTTTTCGGTTCGGGTCGTCGAACGAGGCGTCGAGTCGTTCCTGGAATCTATCCCAGCTGTCCGTGAAGGTGACAACTCCCGACGTTGTCGATTCCTCGACGTAGTTCTGCGCCCACGTTGCCGCATTACCACCCTTCAGGTAGGAGAGGGCTACGTAAATCTTGCTTTCCGACGTAGGGTATCGGTTTGGGTTCGCGGACACGAAAAGGAGGACTTCTCGTCTGAAGTCGAGGTAATCGTCGCCGCCAGTGAATTCACGTGGCCGGGCGACGTCTATGTTGGGGGTCGGGGGGTTAGCGGCTGCGACCGGTGCTGGGGCGTTGTTCGCCTGATGGGTGAAGGCATTCGCAACGATGGCCGCGATCTGCGCCATTTGCTGTTGGCTGAAACCTTCTGCTGACATCGCGGGTTCGGGTGTCGAAGGTTCTGGGGGAGTCGGCGGTGAGGGGTCTCTGTTGGTCTCGCGGTAAGGACCTGGGGTTGGTGGTAGGTTGACCGTAGATGTTGACGGTGCGGGTGACGACGGAGCGGCTGGGGGCCACCTTGCTCTCCTTCCTCGTTCGTCTGATGAATACCAGCTGCGCCGGATTTCACTCCACCAGATGTCGTGAGTGACGCCGCTATTATTGGTCGCGACGTAGCCTGGTCGGTCTGGATCCCAACGGGCTGAAGCAGGAAGGGCCCGTTGCTGTTCGTCGGTGAGATCTATCTTGATGTTGGCGGAGGGACAGGGATCGGTTGCGCGTTCGATCCGGGGTTACGCCAACGTTGAGCGGGTTCGTCAGCGAAGTTGATGACGAGGCGGTAGGATCCGAGTGAGATTACAAACGAGATCGTCGTCGAAGTTTGGACTCGTCTAGTTACCCACGTCCACGTCAGGTGCGTGCTCCACCAGAGGCTAATCCGGAGAGCCAGGGTGGGAGGGAGTTTCCCGATTGGGGCGTCCGGTCCTCCAAGGTCAAGTAGGTGCCCAAATGCGGTAATAGTCGGGGAAAGTCGGATTACTTAAAACACGAACGTTCGAAAACGCCCGGGCGGGGTTGAGGGTTGTCGTTCAGGGGTTTTTTACACGTCAAGTCCGTCGAGGGGAATGCTCCTCTAGACCGAGTGAAGGCGAGTCGACAGCGACGACGTACGCTGGGGATGAGCCTGGGTGTGGTTCTGCTTTTATGTTAGGCGGGAGCCCGGGAGACGACTCGGACTGGGCAGGCCTCGGCTGACTGTCGTCTGGGACGTGCTATACTCGAGCGTAGACTCGGGGCACGCTTACTCAGGCTAGGTCGTCGCGGAGGTAAGAGGATTAATACAAGTCTATACTAATACAGGGGGGACGAGTCTCACCTAGGTCGTCGCGGAGGTAAGAGGAAAAGCAGAACAAGGAGTTCATGCGATTCCTGAGACCTTATATAGCGACGACCGTGAGACTCTATTATCTAATATTACATAAAGGGTCAGAATGGAACGAATGAAGGTCGCGTGAATGAAGTGTGGGAAACGATTGGTCCGATGATTAAATATAATGAAAAGGAGCGATTAAAATAAAAGGAAATGGTAAAAGGGAAAAATAAAGAAAGGGTGAAAGTTTGAGTCCTGACAAGAGCCCACATGTCTACTTTTTCTGTATAAACAGCACCATGTACTGCTTCAGGAGCTATATATGCTAGTGACCCCACCTGTCCTTGTGCTATCTTTTCCTCACTTTCACATGCTCTGGGAGTAGCTTGTTAATGGGACAGGAGGGCTTTGCAATGATGATACTATCTTACAATGTAAAGTTGGTAAGAAGAATGACATCCTTGCTCAAATGGCTAGAAGGAGAATCCTTGAAGAGAATGTTTTCCGGTCTGTAAAGACAAAAGATCAGTGATGAAAATAGCACATACCAATTAGTAAATGACACTTACATTACATTCCTATGTATAACATTTTTGTGATGAATATATTTCAAAGCTTCAGCTATCTGCCTAATTGTCCCATGTTAGATACAACTCAAATATTCTTAGACTGGAAGATCACTATACCTTACTATATGTGCAGCATCCTTTTCTGAAGTTTTGACACTGTGAAGTCGCTGAAAGAGAGATCCTCCTTTAGCATGCTCAAAAATAGAAACATAACATCCAGGATTCTCTTGCTTATAGACACCATAATACCTCAGCTTACAAGTAGTTGGGAACTAAGCGTACATTTTGTGGAATAGAGTTCCCATATGATAACGTACCACATGCTCGTGCTGTAGTTCTTGTGTGAATCCGGATCGAACTTCATTTTTCACTACTTTCTCTAAGTTGTCGGGAATGTCTGGCCTAAATATTCTTATGGCGAGCTCTTCTTCGATGCCGTCCCGTTTCGCTACCTACCAAAGGCAAAGCTTGGAGTCAGTACGTAGCATCATATGTCACAGTGCCATCTAGACACAGAGCGCTTTGCTAGGTGCAAATGCATAACACATTTTTGCATTCAACGCAAGAGGGATAAAACCCTTATCCCTCTGACTTGTGATAGAAAATGGGGAATAGACATCTGAACACACACCCATGTACGTGTGTAATCTGAGCTACCTATGGGTTTGAGTATCCTCAAACGGGGTATAGGTTGAGACCATAAATCATTGGAAGCACCTTCGCCTAGCTGCATGACAGGTGTTAAATTCTCCAGAACTTTAGGCATTGTCAAAATGTGCTCTGAGGTGCTGCTTGATCAATTGACGGGTTTATATTGGATACAGGCAAACAGTCTCCTTTATGTGCTAAATGCTCATTGCATTTTGATGCATTTATGTGCGACGAATTGCACAATAAAGAAGTTATGCATATGTGGATCAAGGAGCAAATAAGCCAGTGATAAAGGAGAGTACGAGCTTTGGATTGCGCGCCAGTCGCAATTAGAATGCAACTTAACCCGAATGACTTATATTATACCGAGTTTGCGTTCATGCCAGAGTACAAAGAACGGAAACAACAATGCTAAGGACGCCACATATTTTAATCTAGCATAAAGACGGTATGTTCGTTTCCCGCAAAGTTCTTAATAGTACATTTCATTCACCATTCACTACCGTTGCCCCAAATGTATATATATTCCTTTGCATACTTGCAGCATACACCTTCATTCGTTCGAGGACCTGAAACGCTGGTCGGCCACTAAACCAGCCGCCATACGCGGCGTCGACAGTAATATACCTATTCGCCACTTTTAAGTCCCCATTCTTCACCGTCGACCCTGTAGCATCCGTAGTAGCTGTACATGGCATGCCTTCTCCAGTGCCGTAAAATGGTGAACAGTGCCTTCGATCGATGACGTCGCGACAAGTATAACGTAGTTCTAGATGGAAATCGGACACGATTTAACAACAGGTCGAGAAAGACGACTGATGCCTACCTGAAGAATGATAGCCTACGCACGACTGCCATCAACACAACAGACGTTTGCCTTACTCAAATAATCCATACCTTCTTGTTTTCTAAGTGTCTCAGCTATGTTCCGCCCTTCCTCCTCCGCGAGAACAACACCATTAAACTGCTTGTCAAACCGCGTGGTACTTGTAGAATGCGCAAGAGTCCTGTGTGACCATATCAAGCTCTTTCCCAAGCTTTGAGAACGCACGTCCATACACGGAGTGAGAGTATGCGGCGCAAAGAACATCGGGACGTGCAGTGTGAATAGCAGAGTGGATCGCAAATGTGGCCGAGTTGAGGAGGCGTGAGGGTCCAGACTCGTCGAGAATGGCGCCAGCGTGGTCGACGAGGAGGAGGAGATCTGGCTGGATCAGCGAGAAGTGAAGACCGAACGGATTAGCCCAGAAGGAGTCGGTCAACCAGACCCTTTCAATATTAATAAGTAGTTAGTTGTCTGAATATAAACTAGAATTCGAACGACGTACTCTGATGGTGATATGGAGGAGACGCTATCATCTCCATCCCAGTCCCGGTCTCAGCCCTCTTCCCAATTCCCTTCTGGATATATAGCCAATTATGCTGCAGCCTGTATGAGCTCCTCCTTGAAGAGCATCAACGCGCCCTCGTCCGTGTCATGCGAAGCTGTTGCCGGTCTGGAAGTCAGAGATGAGGTGCTATTGTGCTCAGCTGGCTGCTCGAGATGGTGCAGAGGATGCGATACCGTCTTCGGTTGCAGGCACTGGTAAAGGCACGGACGTCGGAGTTGGCACTCTTGAAAGGCGGAACGCACAGAACGCGGTACGTCGTCTTTGACTGCAGGGTGAAGGTGTAATTATAGCTTCAATCTCCACTTCATCCACTATCGGCTCTGGACCTTCTCCCGCATCTCATTCTTCCACAGGCGTCGTGTCTCGAGACTCGATGACCGGGGTCAGGAAGCTCTGGGCTTGCAGCCGTTACTACCGATTTCACGACTTTCTGTATCTCCTTCCACGCCCAGTGTCGAATCTTGAGGTTGTATGGCAGGTCCAGAATAACGTTCCACCCCTGGTGTCGAAGCCCGAGGGCCGAGGCTAAGCCACAGGCTCAAGTTGTGAACCACTAGCCACGATTGACACCACACTCGTTGGCCCCGTGTTCATGACCTGCGCAAGATGGGTCTTCTGTAAATCGACCCGAGTCTCGTCCTTGAAACCTTGCCTGAGCACCGGTGGTCTTTCGAGTCTTTCAGTCGATAATGAATCCGTGAAAACCATCAAGTTTACCGAGGCCATTACCGAAAGGTATAGTTTCCTATAAAGTCGATGAGCGCACGACCGAGTAATAGCAGCCTAGCCAGTGTCCAGATTCTATGTAGTACTAGTGCTGTATTAGTATTATCCGAATACAGATACCGTTGATTCGACTCGGAAGGCTGACTAGTACTGTTGACTGCCGACTCCAGACTAGGTCCCACGAGAGACTGATGGGCTGGGCGTGCTCTGGCTCGGGACGAGGAGAGCGAAAAAGGGACACTCGGAGAGTACTAGTGCATCGGCAGAGGGTGATACATAATGCCTCGTTCGAGACGCGCATGAGTCAGACTCGGATGCAGATGGGGAGGTGGTGGTGGTCAGAACGAGAGCCTAAGATTCGAGAAGCTTCAAAATTTCCACCCGACCCTGGGGGCTCCTTCCGCTACTGTACTCCATTTTGATCGTGTTCGCGAGTGAAGAAATTTTACAAAACATCCAAGTGCAAAACACGACCGCCTTCCTACACAACTCAGATAATTTAGCTGGATTGATAATAATTACATAGTTACACACTTACACAAACACGTTCCACAGCATACACCATACACCGCGTTTCGGGAAAAATACATTTGTTTTTGAAGTTTGGAGGATGGAACGGAAATGGAAATGGACCAGAAAAGAGGAAGATCAGCTAATCTGCAGACAGACAGAAATGAGCTGTGCGAAACGGGATGTAGCCAGAAAGATTGACGTACACAACGACGCACCGAATGACAATCAATTCAACGCCGCAGGCAGACTCCCCACACCCGCCTCCGGCACATCGTGTCCCTCCTTCTCATAACATTCCTCGCCGCTCATGGCGTTCATGGTGTCGCCCATTCACGCGATCCATGATTTTCCCGATCACTCTGTTGTGCTAATGCTGCGCCGCCTGTCCATCAACGTCACCTCTCCCCCTGCTGGCACTCCGGAGTCCACCACCACGCGAGGCGCTCCGCGTGTGGTCTCGCGGTGCAGGGGCACTTGCCATGGCGCGGACAAGACACTCACATCGGGGGACTCGTGATAGTCATCAGTGAATTTCTACTTACTTGTCGTCGTCGAGTTGCTCACAATTGGTTGCGCTCATCGCCTCATTAACAATAACATTGAGTTCATCGTCGACGTCGATCAGGAAAATCTGAACGCGTGACCCACTAACGGTTACGTGTCACTTGTCTCAAGCGCAAATTCGCTTTGACTACTTCGACATATCTAACATACATAATAAATAGACTAGTACTAGTGCAACCCGTGCAAGCTATTTTAAAGTATGGATTTCTATTTCTCACTTTCATTTCCTTTTCTTTTCTTTTGTTTCGGCTTCTTCCCATCCCTTGATCTCTTCTTAGTATCCTTTGAAGTTGTAGTGGCAGGGACAGGATCTGGTGTAGTATTTCGCTTTGGGCTGGGGCTTGATCTTGTTGCAGATGCCAGTGGCTGATTTGTTTCCCCTTTTCCCCTTCTATTGGTCACTGGACTCGAGATCGTATTGCTGCCTTCTGCTTTGCTAGAAGACTGAGAACCATGTTCTATCTTTGCTGTACTAGTATTTGTATGCTTCCTCAACCACTGAATATACAATGTAAAAAAGGTATTAGTTTCACAGGAGTAATTATCTTAATAAATTTCTAATCCTACCTCATGTTTAAGTGCATCTTTTGCAGACATTCTTTCTGTTGGGACTCTGTTCAGACACTTAGTTATAAAATCTTTTGCTGCATATTTTCTAGACTGAGAAAAGCATGTTCTGTATAAAGGAAAATGAACTCACCCTCATGAGATATGCCTTGCAACATTTCCAACATGTGGCCAATTGGTTTTCTCATGATCTGCATCTCTGTCTCACCATTATTTTTTCCAGAAAAAGGCTTCACTCCAGTTAGAAGCTCATATGTGATAACTCTAAGAAAGGTTAGAGTACATTGCTTGTTCAATCTAAATCAAAGCAGAAAATCCTTACCCTAGAGCCCACATGTCTACTTTTTCTGTATAAACAGCACCACATACTGCTTCAGGAGCTATATATGCTAGTGACCCCACCTGTCCTTGTGCTATCTTTTCCTCACTTTCACATGCTCTGGGAGTAGCTTGTTAATGGGACAGGAGGGCTTTGCAATAATGATACTATCTCACAATCTAAAGTTGGCAAGAAGAATGGCATTCTCGCTTGAATGGCCAGAAGGAGAATCCTTGAAGTAAATGTTTTCTGGTCTGTAAAGACAAAAGATCAGTAATCAAAATAGTGTTTACCAATTAGTATATGACACTTACCTTACATTCCTATGTAGAACATTCTTGCCATGGATATGTTCCAAAGCTTCAGCTATCTGCCTAATTGTCCCATGTTAGATACAACTCAAATATTCTTAGGCTGGAAGGACACTGTACCTTATTATATGTGCGGCATCCTTTTCTGAAAAGGTTTTGACACTGCGAAGTCGCTGAAAGAGAGTTCCTCCTTCAGCAAGCTCAAAGATAATAACTCGAACGTGATCTTTAGAACACTGATACTCATAGACGCCAATACACCGCAGCTTCCAAGTAGTTTGTAATTAAGCGTACATTCTGTGGAATAGAGTTCGGATATGATAACATACCACATGTTTATGCTGTAGTTTTCGTGTGATTCGAGCTTCATCTATCACTGCTCCCTTTGCGTTGTCGGCGACGTTTAGCTGAAATACTTTTGCGATGAACTCTCCTTCGATGTCGTCCCGTTTCACTATCTACCAAGGGAAAGGCTTGGAGTTAGTATGGTATACTATCATGTGTCGCAGAAACATCTAGACACAGAAAGCTTTGCTAGGTGCAAATGCATAACACGTTTTTGTGTTCAACGCAGGACGGATTACAATCCCTTATGCTTCTGACCTGTGATAGAAAATGGGGAATAGACATCTGAACACACACATATGTATATGTGACTTTGTCACCGCATATGCCTTTGATTACATTCAAACGGCGTATAGGTTGAGACCATAAGTCATCGGAAGCGTCTTCGCCTAGCCGATCGATAGGTGTTAAATTCGTCAGATATTTAGCCATCGTCGAAATGTGCTCTGTGGTGCTGCTTGATCAGTTGGCGGGTTTGGATTTGGATACAGGCAAACAGTCTCGTTTATGTACTAAATGCTCATTGCATTTTGATGCATCTATGTGCGACGAATTGCACGGTAAAGAAACTATGCGTATGTGGATCAAGAAGCAAATAAGCCAGTGATAAAGGAGAGAGCGAGCTTTGGATTGCGCGCCAGTAGCAATTAGAATACAACTTAGCCCAAATGACTCATATTATACTGAGTTTGCGTTCATGCTAGAGTACAAAGAACGGAAACAACTATGCTGAGGACGCCACATATTTTAATCTAGCATAAAGACGGTATGCTCGTTTCCCGCAAAATTCTTAATATTACATTTCATTCACCATTCACCACCGTTACCCCAAATGTATATATCTTTTTTGCCTCTACTCTGCATACTTGCAGCATGCGCCTTCATTCGTTTCAAGGACCTGGAACGCCGATCGCGCGCTAAACCAGCCGCCATACGCGGTGCCGAAAGTATTATACGTGTCCGCCACTTGTAAGTCCCCAGTCTTCACCGTTGACCCTGTAGCATCCGTAGTAGCTGTACATGGCATGACTTCCCCAGTGCTGTAAAATAGTGTACAGTGCCCTCGATCGATGACGTCGCGACAAGCAGACTGTGGTTCTAAGTGAAAATCGTACACGATTTAACAGCAGATCGAGATGGCCGACGAGGAGGAGGTCTCAGCCTCAGTCTCAGTCCTCTTCCTAATTCCCGTCGCAGAGCTGGCCCATTCTGTCGGGCGTCCTGCATGAGCTCCTTCCTCCTTGAAAGACATCAACTAGCTCTCATCGGAGCCATGCGAAGCCGTTACCGGTCTGGGAAGCCACAGACAAGGCGACCCTCTGCTCAGCGTCGTCGTGTGGTGCGCCTGCGCCTATGAACTTTGGTAATTGACTACCTTTGCCCCGACGAGTCTTGAGACGTGTGCGATACAACAGAACGTCAGCTCTCTGCAAGAAGCAAGCACAGGAGGCGGAATTGCAGATAACTCTCTTGAGAGGCGGAACGCAAAGAACGCGGTACGTCGTTCTTTGACTGCAGGGTAAAGGTGCAGTCGTCGTAGCCTGAAATTCCCCTTCATCCACACCTTTTCCCGCATCTCCTTCCACAGGCGTGGTGTCTCGAGACTCGATGACCGCGTTCAGGAAGCTCTGAGCTCGCAGCCGTTACCGCCGGTTTCAAGACCCTCCGCATATCCTTCCACGTCTATTGTCGAAGCCTGAGGTTGTATAGCAAGCTCAGGATGTTTTCTCCACCTGTGACGGCGAAGCCCGAGGCTGAATGACGGGCTCTGCTTGCACACTACTAGCCGCAGCTGACACCGCACTCGTTGGCCCTCATGTTCTGACGTTCCTGACCGGTGCCGGATGGATCTTCTACACATCGGTCCGAGTCTCGTCCTTGAATTGTCATCTGAGCACCGGTGTTCTTTCGATTTCGACTCCCGAGTCTTCCAGTCGGTAGTATTGATGAATCCGTGAAAGCCATCGAGTTTACCGAGGCCTTCACCGAAAGATATAGTTTCTTCCTCCATAGTCGATGAGCGCAGGACCGAGTAATAGTAGTTGAGCCAGTGTCCAGTATTCAGTGTCCAGATTCCAGATTCCAGATTCCAGTGCCGCATTATCGTGTGCTGTCCGAATGCATATACCTTTTTAATCGTCCCGGAGCGTCGAGCGTCATAAACTTCTGCTTGCTACTACCTCAGTAGAGATGGGGCGCTCGCGGACCCGAGAGTCGACGGTACCGGTGAGGGTCGGCAAAAGATGTTGTAAATCATGTCCTCCGAGACGCGGATGCAGAGGTGATGGTGGTCAGACCCAGAGCGACTCGGAGAGGCTGAGAAGCTTCTACGTAGTTCTCGGTTCGGCCCCGAGGGCTCCTTCCTCCTTTTTTGATCGTGTTTGCAGAGTACAAGAAAATCCAAGTGCAAAATTTAAACACGGCCCACCCTCCTATGTAACTTAGATATTGATAGATAGATAAAGAGTCATAGATTTACACAAATGAGTCTGCAGATATAACCAAGTCAACGAAGAGCACAAGAACGAGCAGCGCAAAACGGGGGATGAAAGACTGGTGTACACAACGGCGCACCGAATGACAATCACTTCAACGCCGCAGGTGGACTCTCCACACCCGCCTCCGGCACCTCGTGTCCCTCCTTCTCATAGTATTCCTCGCCATGCTCCGAATGCTCGTGGTGCTCGTGGTGCCGCGCCTTCACGCGCTCCACGATCTTCCCGATCGCGCCGTGGTGGTGCTGTTGGGCAGCCTGCGCGTCACGCTCGCCCCTCCCCCTGCTGCCGCTCCGGGGCGCACCACCGCGCGAGGCGCTCCGCGTGCGGTCGCGCGACGCAGGGGCGATATTGCCCGCGCCGCCCCGGCCCGTGCTGACCATCCCCGTCCCGTCACCGTCACCGTCTCCATATCCATCTCCACCACCGAACCGAGAAGGAGAGACCTCGATGGGCGGGGAGGAGAGCGCGGTGACGTTCGCGAGGCCGCCGCGGCCCGTCGAGTGCAGCCCGCCCGCCCGCGAGGGCGAATGGGCGCGCCGCTCGAGCTCGTCTGCGTCTTCCTCGTGTAGAGTGTCGGCGGTGATGTTCCCCGCGCCGCCGCGGCCCGTGGAATGCAGCACGCGTCCTCGCGATAGCGAGCGCTCCATTCCGGGTGTCTGAGCCGGGTGATCGAGGGCGGAGGAGGGCCCCCCGCGGGAACGCGAGCGCGAGTGCGAGTGCGAGTGCTCGGGCGTGGGCGTCTTGATGTTGCCTGCGCCGCCGCGGCCCGTGGACTTTCGAGTCAACGGATAAGTTTACGAGCGAGATGGTAACAGGTAGGGAGAGGAAGGGGGACGTACGTAGAAATGCGGGCTTTCGTCGTGCCGCTCGATGACGTCGTGTTCGTAGGATGCCTGTGCGGGAGTGATGCCTGAAAACAGGGCGGTGAGTCTGTCAGTGTGACGAGCTAGAGAGCGTCTGACGAAACGAGAAATGTCGGCCGACGTATCCGAACAACGCAACCGACTCAAGACGCATACAACGAGCAAAGACTCGAACTCACCCTCTTCGCGCGGACGCGAGGGATCGCGGAAGTTGCCCGCACCACCCCGGCCGACGTGCGTGACGGGCTCGCCAGACGGCTTGGACTCGCGGCCGTGCGGGGCGGGGTCGATCGCGGGGCCGGAGCCGTCGCGCGAAAGGGAGCGGTGGATGTTGCCGGCGCCACCGCGCCCCGTGGAGTACTATGTATCCCGCCTCAGAATAATGTCATAGTCGGTGAGATGGCGAAGAGGAGGACGTACGAGTTCGCGGCCGCGTGAGTGGGAGCGGGATGAGTGTGCCATTGTGGATGCTGTGGATAAGAGAGGCTTACCGCCGCTGGCCCTTATCGTGCAGTGCTCACCGTGGTACGAGTCACCGCCGGCCAGCGCCTTGACGGACACGACATCCGATGATGAAATTGAAGCTCCGTCCCGACTCAGCACTCGCGTAAGCCGCGCGCCTAATGCGCTGATCGCGTTCCTCAGTGCTGTTCCTCGGGTCTTCATGTCCAGGTACTTCCTCAGAGACAGCGACATCTCCCTTTTACTCTGCATTTTTCACGCTGCGCTATAAACTTCCGGGGTCGCCATTTCGTCTCATCTCATGCCCATCTCGCGTCTCCAATCACACGCAGACTTCTCCTCTGGTCACGCTGCCCGACGCATGAATCACCCGTTCGCCGTTCGCCATCATCCTAAACGCACTGCTCAACACGACGCAATACGCCACGAAGGCGCAAGACGCAATGCCATCAAGAATTTAGGCGCTCTGTTCTTCCGCAGATGTTCCTCATTTAATGTCGACGAAGATTTGTCGAACTCGAACGTGGGCTCTCCCTAGGTATAGACACGGATGCAAATTCGTCTAGATCTACAATATGTGCCTGGGCCGTTCTCAGGAGTGTCCTTCGCTACAGACCAACCGTCTGTTTACCCGATTGCAGAACATCATTCAGCATACTTTACATCCTGACGCGTTGACGAAGCTCGGAGTCGATATGTCTCGCCATTCCTCGCGTCGTCCATTTGATGATGAGTCAGCTTCAATCTTAAGGTTGACCCACCACTCTTAGGCCACGCCCCGTGCTGACCGACGGGGCTTGACTCCCTAGATAGAGCCTCAGCGAGTCCGAAAAGAGTGCAACCCAAAACTTCTCCCCCTTTTGTGCTCAGGCTTCTCCTAGAGGATTTTGTATTTTGTTGCATACGCCACTGCCATCTAACTTAGGAAGCTCGGCGGGACTCGGTGCCAATCAAACTCAAACACATTTCTTCGGATCCACCAACGGGTTCCTTCATATCAACAGGTCGACGGCCGACGGCCCTTCCGATGTAAGCTCTGGGCATTTTCTAACACGAACCATCGCTCTTCGAGCAGTGTCTTCTGCACCCATCCGCCTCGCCTTCCCTGAGAGCGACGACAACGATGCCGACATGTCCCGTGCCTTCCGTCCTTTCGGCAAAACGAGAGCGCAGTGAGAGTACGCCGGTCTGGACCCGGGGCTGCGGCGGCTGGTGGGAGGATCGTCGACACTGTGGGGGATGCACGTTGTTTCCATTTCAGGGACTTAGAGTCAACTGTCCCCTCGCGCGGGGTTGTGAGCCCCGCCGTCGTCATTCTCATGCCCATCTCGCGTCTGCGCGATGCCCAATATTAATGCCTAGTCTCTCACAGCTCGTGATGATGGCCGTTCGTGCGTGCTACTGCTACACTGCTAGGCCCGTTTTCGTTCGCAGCGACTTGAAAGCAAAGAGATGGACTGAATTGCGTCATTCGGGTACCGCACGCACGTTGGAAGACGCAACGAGAAGGCAAACGCACTACATAGTACGTCCATCATGACGTTCTCGCGCACAATATCTATTATTCACTCGAGGGAGAGAGGACCGCACCAGCTCCGCGCGCAAGACCCAAGGGAGCACACGTGCATGAGCTCGTGTCGCAACTCTCCGAAGTGGGTCTTACAAGCTAAACATACATCGGGGTTGTAAATAAGGCAGACAAAGGACTCCGATCTGACGATCCTCCAACCGGCTGCTCCGATACGTTCAGCGCGATAGAACCTGAATCATGAACCATGGAGCACGATGCCTTGCACTTGACCGAGGCAGTGAGAGTTGAGCATTCGTCCCAAGTCGAATGCGACATAAAGCGCCTCTCCCTCGAGCGACGTCTAACCATCCAGCTCGCCTTCCCCGACGATGGATCACGATTCCGAACCATCTGAAGTCCCCCCGTTGTCACGTAGGACTCCCCATCCCGGCATCGCAAACAACCCGAACACGAAGGACGGAGAGATCCTCCCCATGTCCGCCGACCAACTGGAAGAAAGACCGTCTCGGTTCTGACTGGGAACGAAAAGCAAGAATACGCACACAGATGAGGTTGGAGCTGCGCGATGTCGCGTGTGCACGCAGGAAAAGCGCTGGGTTCCACTTGGACAATGTCGGCCGCATCACTGCGCTGCGCTACATCCCGACCGCTGAACGACGTCCTGCACGGGCGTCTCAAGACACTTGGCGTCGTTGAGAACGCATTCATGGTCAAGGGCGGTGATGCACACAGCAAGGACAAACGTGGTGCGCGTACCTCATGGACGTCAACGCTATAATCTTTCGAGCGCCCATCTCGGCTTCGACCGGTTCCTTGCTGAGGATCCGCGAGTGAACAGGACTGGAGGGCTCCATGCTGCTTTGGCGCTCCGTCATCTCCAATAAACTCGCGTCGACGAACATCATTTTTGTCTCTGAACGAATGCGATCTTCTCAAGACGAAGCTCGACGCCGGCGTATCACATGCCCAGTTCCCATGACCGCCCGAGTCTGTTTCCAAGTGTTCGTATACCCCTCTCGATTCAGATGCAATCTACCTAGAAATTGAACGCGTTTCATTTTTCAGACTTCAGGAACAAGTTTGCTGCTCTTCATCGTTCGCACACTCCGAATCAGCAGCGGGAACTCTACAGTGATGTTTCCTCTCTTCCTCTCTTTGGTCTGGTAGTCCGTCTCATGTCCGTTACTGACAAGTCGCCGCGCTTCTTCACTTTTCTGTGTCCGATCTTCTCGGCTGCACGATCATCGCCTCCCTCGCATTAATATTGCCTTTCCTCTGCTCCGAGGAAGAGCAACTTGCGGATGTCTATTTTCTACTCCCTTCCCTTTTGCATTTCCTCTGCCCGTTCTTTCTTCCTGCCACATCTCTCGCTTCCCTCATGTTCCTTTGCTCCACCAAGTATTTCAATCAGTCTGTGTTACCCATTCCACAAAACATTGTACTATTGTATCCTCCTCTTCCTTCTTGTCAATCTTCCTTCATCCTCCGCCATCTTCCGCATTATCACCGCCTTCCTTCCATCTCTCTTCCCCGTCACCTGCCCCTCTTCTTTTCTTTATGGCTTTTGCTTTCCTATTATTTAGTATCGCTCTCGCTGGTTTTCTGTCCCTTGCCCGATCTCATCTGCCTTTACTTGCTATCGCTCGCTTGACCGTCTATCTTTCTATCCTTTCCGAGTCGTGCGAAACGATGCACGAACCGGTCTCCGTAATTGATTGTATGCTTACACTACATTATTACCTTGGTACTTTTGAGTCTTTGGATGTGGAAGGACGATTGCTATCAGTGTGAAATGCCTGCTGGCATCTGGTTGCATCACGAGCTTGCCTTCTCATCAACAACGTGTCGCTATCGCCATGATCGCAGCACGCGGCGGTATAGTATTAGTATGTTGCTATACTTTCTCAATCCCATTCCGCTCTGTGTTTCCACAGCATCTAGACTTTGCGGACTTTGACGTCAATCACGGGTTCACTCGCCAAGAAATGCAATTTCCCGCTCTCTAACTAGCGAAACGCATCAAAACACCATTTCCAAGGCACGAGTGCTCATTTCAAAGGAGTTGCTTATCTGGAACGGGCTATCCTAGTAAAGCATTCACCGTACGCGTGGCATCAGGTCGTGATGAGAATTCTCAGACTTCTTCTCTACAGATTGTATCATTCAGTACCAGCTTGCAGGTTCTATTCATCGTGTGACGCCGGACAGGCCTTCTCGACTATGAGCTTATCTTCCATACCTGGGGCGATGCCGTTGCGATTCGCGCTTTAGCTGTCGCTAATCGGCTGAGAACATCAGGACGAGAGCGAAGCAAACCTGTTACGCGAAGCTGGGGGGAATGAATCATGTGATCCAACGCTTGTGGCAATTCGTGAGAAAACGTGCTTCACTGACTCCCACTCGCCAACGCATGCACAGGCTCATGTTCTGAAATTGTGATGCATAGCGAAGAAATATCTCGAAACTCCGGCTGGTCTGGCAATATTAATTATGGCTGTGAATACACCTAATCTGGTCTTCTAGACAAACGAGCGCTCTCGGGCCTACAGTAATCTATCCAATGAGGCAGTTCTATCCAATGTCATATCCATATGGCCCGTCTTCTAATCGCGTACTTAGCATGCATACATATATAAGGTCCTCTTCAAGTCCCTGCCTTCAAAAATCTTAGTCCCCCGCATCCATCATGCTTACCGACGAGCATCTCATTTCTGTCGACAAGCCCCCGCTTCCCTCTAATGCCAACGGCAAGCCCAACGAGACAAACGACGATATCTCTATGTTCAAGGAGCTGCTCAGCCCAATCTCTCCCGCAAACCCCGACAGTGTGCTGAGTCCCCTAACGCCATCGGATGACGTCGAGGCTCCCCGGGTTCCGACAGCCACAGTTGGACCTCATGACGAGAGTGCAGCGAAAACTAGTTTCAAACTCAGCACTTCGAGCATAGATGATGACAGGCCATTCAAGGTCGTGGTCATCGGCGCCGGCTACAGCGGTATTCTGGCGGGAATAAGGTCTGTCTCCTTTGATATTTTACGGCTTGTCTCCTGCTCAATGGGGCCCACCGTCAGGTTTCCTCAGCGCATGAAGAACTTAGACTTTACTATCTACGACAAGAACACTGGCGTTGGCGGAACTTGGTTCTCGAACCGCTATCCTGTGAGACTTACTGAGGATCTGGTACCCACTACGTCAATTGAACTTCATATAGGGAGTTGCCTGTGACGTTCCTGCTCACTGCGTATGTTCCTTGGCTTGTCATGCAATTAGATATGTTCTCATTGTCTTTGCCGTGCAGTACCAACCAACGTTTGAAGGGAAGGTACAGAATCAATAAGTGCCTCATTTACTGTTACGAGCTGAAGGTGTCGAGTTAGACGGACTGGTCCGCGTTTTACTCGCCTGGCCCAGAGATACGCGCTGAAATCGAGCGAATCGTCGAGAAATACCAACTCATGCGATATATCAAACTGCAGCACGAACTGATCCACGCGCAGTACAACGAGTCGAGTGGGAAGTGGCACCTGAAACTCCGCCGACCTGTCTCGGGCTCCGCCTCGGAATCGGTGCCCAGTAGCGAACAATACAAGGTTATCGAAGATACGGCGGACTTCGTTCTCGCGGGCACGGGATCACTAAGCCGCTGGTCCTGGCCTGACATCGAGGGTATTGCAGATTTCAAAGGGAAGCTTCTGCACTCCGCGGCGTGGGAAACAGACGAGAGCGGGTGGTGGCACAGCAGCGTCGCGGACTGGGGAGACAAGAAAGTCGGTGTTATCGGATCAGTATGTTATTATTGCTTCTCGAAGATCAACATAATGACTCCTAGGATTTTCTAGGGATCGACGACGACGCAGATAATTCCCGCTATACAACCTCACGTGAAGCATCTTTACAACTACGTTCGCGGCAAGACATGGTTGTCTCCCACTTTCGTTGGTGACAAGATGTCAGAGCTTCTGCAACGCGACACGACGTCGGAAAACTGTATGTCGTAGCCGCTCTATCTCTCGGTCTCGCCTAATATTTTGGATAGATGTGTTCAGTGACGAAGACAGGGAGAAGCTAAAGGATCCAATGTTCTTTGAGCGTTTTAGGCACGAGCTCGAGCATAACATGAATGTATGCCTGGGATAATGGGTGTACAACCCCTTACTGATGAAATGCGCTCGATAGTCAATGCATTTGGTAACAATTAAAGGTACCGAAATGCAATCGAGAGCCCAGCAAGCGTTCAAGCAGTATATGGTCTCAAAACTACAGAAGAAGCCTTGGATAGCTAATCATCGTAAGCAAAGTTTCCATTGGGATGAAAAGAGGCACATATTTATACGTCACCCGTTGACCAGTAATGCCCGATTTTTCGGTTACTTGTCGTCGCTTGACTCCGGGACCGGGTTACCTTGAGGCTCTGCAGGAAGACAATGTACGCCCGTTTGTTTATAATTCGGAAGCAGTACTGACTATGCATACAGACTGACTTCGTCCCGACACACATTAAGCGAATCACAGAGACCGGAATTGAACTTGTAGATGGGACGCATCACGAATTGGACATTATCGTCTGCGCGACGGGCGAGTTCAAACTTATTCCTTCCTAATGTTCTCTTCTTGAACGAACTCTTTCGTCTTTGTATACAGGCTACGACGCTTCATATCTCTATCCGTTTACAGTGATAGGTCGCGGAGGCGTATCACTCAAGGAGCGCTACACGCCGCACCCTGAGACGTACATTTCGCTCTGCTCAGACGGTTTCCCAAACTGGTTCATGTCTTTGGGACCTAACTCTGTCGTTGGCACGGCCGGTGTACTCATAATATTGGAACGTCAAGTTGATTATGCGATCGAGGCAGCGCGGAAGATGCAGCGCGAGCACCTCAAGAGCATTGAGCCTAAGCGTGAGGCGGTTAGGGACTTCGATGGATACTTGGAGGTGCGCATAAGAGCATTTAAATCATTTTAATGGCGATATTGAACGGCACATGCAGGAATACTTCAAGACAGTAAGCTTACCGAAATATATAAACAGACTGGGTTCTCACTCGCATCAGACAACATTTAGTGAACAATGTCGGTCGTGGTACAAGATGGGCAAAGCCGACGGGCGCGTTGTGGCCGTCTGGCCGGGTGAGTCATTTGGTTTCATCTTTACTATTCTATGGCTGAGTATCATCCTCGAAAGGCTCATGTCTCCACGCCATCAAGACATTCAAGCATCCGCGCTGGGAGGACTTCAGTTACGAAGCTCTTGAGTCAGACCCTGGCTCTGAAAAGCAGAATAGGTTCTACTGGCTCGGAGACGGATCGACGCACAATGAGAAACATATGACTGGAGACCGTGAGTACTAATTTTCCCTTGTCTTTCCCTTTGTTGTATATTCCATCTGTCTTGCTGCACTTTCCGAATGTTGACGTTCTGAGTTTGAAGGCGCTTGGTATCTAAACCCCGAAGAAGTTGATATACCGCCCGGTGAGACAGACTAGCATGATATCTACAGCATATCTACTGACGGCAGCTTTCGTAGTTCCCATATGATACGCCCGTGGGACAGAAGCAATGATAGCTTTACTACATCTGTAAAACAGTTTCTATCTTGAAATAAAGACACGAATTTAGATGAGGTGAGAAACGCTCTTCCAATGATTCTGTACAGACGAGCTGCGCCGACATACGGAGATACTACTTCCAAGCAGCCGAATAAAATCCCTAGCATATGAATCTCGGACTATCAATGCGCTTTTTTCCAGGTGAATGCTTCTAACATGGCCAGGATGGAATCATTGCATCGGTAGTATGTAGAATGAGCCACCAGTCATGCGCAGAGAGATATTCACGAGACAGTAACGCCGAAGCAGACCGCCTTGTTGACGAAGGGCCGAGCTCTACACTGAACAACACCTTTGTATTTCTGAGCTGAGGGACAAATGCGAATTAAGGCGACAGAGATTGTACGCCGGAGAAGTTCAGGCCTGAAGCGTAGCAAGCAATTGTTTCCGAGTCAGCTAGCTCAAGCGGCTGGAATGCTATGGCTTTTTGGTGCAACGTGAGTTAACATGCATTCCACTGATTCCAGAGGCAGCCCACGACGTGTTCAGGTAATGAGACGCGACAATTCATGATTACAGCCGTTTTCATAAGTCCTGCGACACGTGCATGTCACGTGAAATGAGCCGCGGCTGAGCCAAAATGTCAAAAAATTAGAATGAATGCCTATTTTCTCTGTTGATTCTGCACAGTACCTGCTCATTAAGTACTCAAAAAAAAAAGGCATGGTTCTCAAGGAGCAGAAATATGTAAAATAGGGAGCAATAAATTGACTGTGTAGGTGGGTGGAGATCAAACAAGTGCAGCTGGTCTGTTCCCTCACCCATTTCCACTGAGATTCAAAAATTATGGCTCCCCTACATCTATCTATAAAATTCTTTCCTGTGTCTGTACATTAAGTATATAACTATACCAACAACTCCTGCAAGTTTGAAGCCAATCCATTCAGTATTCATGGTGCAGCAGCAAGATTTGTGTTCTACTCTGCAAGACCTGTTGTGAGAAAAGGAGGGTGGAAAGAGCTTGAAGTGGAACACAAATCTTGCTGCTGCACCATGAATACTGAATGGATTGGCTTCAAACTTGCAGGAGTTGTTGGTATAGTTATATACTTAATTTACAGGCAAAGGAAAGAATTTTATAGATAGATGTAGGGGAGCCATAATTTTTGAATCTCAGTGGAAATGGGTGAGGGAACAGACCAGCTGCACTTGTTTGATCTCCACCCACCTACACAGTCAATGTATTGTAGCTTTTGGTGAGACAAGTGCGCAATGAATACCTAACACAAAGTAAGTATACTCAGCCATTTGCACAATTGCAAATGTCTATAATATTCACCTAACACAAAGTAAGTATACTACAGGTGAATAGCACATAAGTAATGTACAATATAATGAAAATAAAGTAGAAAGTAACTCACCTCAGCCATTTGCATGATTGCAAATGTCTGAGATGGTAATGCAGTATAATACAACTATTTATGTGTTTTTGGGACTCTCAGCGAGCTGCTACATGTTTCAGATAACAATAATCAAGTGAAATAAATGAAACATATCTTAGCCTATAGTTTGTATGTCCATAACATTGTCCATTGTGAATTTTGTGTGTTGCGCTGGTTCCATTCATTCCATGTGGAGTGGACATCAATCCTCTGTGTCTTGCAAGTGGGGGATCTGTGTCTCAGTTTGGGTAACTGAGAATTCAAGGCACCGAGTCTCAGAACAGAGAGTTGCCTCATGTTAGCCAAGTCAGGGTTCTGCCAGCTTGTTATTCCAACACTCCCCCTCAAGCTGTATGGAGCCCAAGCTTGGTGGCAAAATGCTTTACCTTTAAAGAGGGGAGCACCTTTGTGAGGATATCTGCGACCATGTCTCTGGTCAGGCAATATACTAGTTTGATCGAGCCATTTTCACAGATACAGCATAAGAAATGGAAGTGGATGTCTATATGCTTTGTGCGAGTGTGGAATTGATGATCTTTTGTTAGCATGATAGCCAATTGGTTGTCAGAGAATATTGGAGTGGGTTCCATAAGTGGTTCAAAAACCTGAGCAATTAATTGTCTGAGCCACAGCACTTCCTTCACTGCATGCATCACAGCAACATATTCGCTTTCAGTCATCAATAGGGAAATTATTCCTTGCCTTTTCAAATACCAGGAGACAGCACCACCATCAATCAGGAATGCATTGCCAGAAATAGCATGTCTATCCTCTTGCATACTGCTGTCTGCATCTCCATATCCTTTTAGCATGCTATTTTTAGTGTTTCCATAGCTTAGCCAAAGGGGTTTTGTTCCTTTTAAGTAACAAAAGACACACTTGACAGCATCCCAGTGAACCAGTCCAGGATTTAAGGAGAATCAGGAAAGCAGAGTTACGGAGGCAATGTCTGGTCTAGTGGCCATAGCAGCATACATCAGAGATCTGACAGCTTCATGGTATGGTACATCTCACATTACCACATATTTGTGTGCAGTCAATGGAGCTTGTGAGCTATTAAGGTGAATGTTTGGGTCCATAGGTGTTATCATGGGTTTGAGCTCTTTGAAGTTAAAGTGTTGGAGTATTGCATCAGTGTATGCCATTTGGGAGAGGGAGATTTGATTGACATCTCATATGTGTTTGATCTCTATTCCTAACAACCAATGAGCAGGTCCTAAGTCCATAATATTGATGAAGTTAGATAGGCATGATTTCAGTTCAAGGATTTGCTTCCACTCTGAGGTGGCAATTGTGCAGTCGTCCATGTGAATGATGATCGCCATAACCTTGTCTTTGCCTTTCCAATAGAAAGCTCCTTGATCAACATCGCACCATGTAAGACTGAGCTGATTGATGAAGATCCACATGAGTTTTTGATACCATTTTCTTCCAGCCTGTTTTAGTCCATAAAGTGGCCACTTCAATCTAAGAACTCTTGTTTCATTTCCTGTGGTGGCATAACCTGGTGGCTGACACATATAGATAACTTCTTCATCATCAAGGTTGCCATTTAGATATGCTCCTTTAATGTCAATTTGTTCAAGTTTGAGATTCAGCCTGGCTGACATTGCCAAAACAGTTCTAATGGTTGCAAGTTTTGCCACAGGAGCATATGTATCAAAATAATTGACTCCTGGGACCTGGCTGAAACCTTGAGCTAACAAACGGGCTTTCCTGCACACTACACTTCTACTCACATCCTTTTTAATCTTGAAGACCCACTTTGAACCCATGATATTTGCTCCAGTAGGGGGATCTTCAAGTACCCAAGTGCCCACTGCACACAACATCTCCAGCTCCTCCTCTATTGCTTTCTTCCACTCTCCCTATTCAGGTAGCCTCTTTGCTTCCCCGAGAGAGCATGGCTCTATCCCTTTGGCTTTGCTAGTGGCCGCTTCAAGCACATACTCTTCGTCATAGTGTTCTGTTATCAGGTGTGCTTCTTCTTCTTCCTTGGTGATATTTGTTCTCATACCATGGGGCACAGGCCCTTGGCAGTTCCCATATGTTGCCTTTCCTTCACCTGCTCAGATTCTTTGGGGATAAGCAGAAGGTTTGCATACACGCTGTGAGTGTCATTCATCCTGCGTCAGGATAGGTGGCATAATAGGGGCCAGATCAGGTGTTTCTGCAGTTGATCCCCTTTCTGCAGCAGGCTCTGGCACACTAATGTTTGGCATTGATGAGTGCAATCTCAGTTCATTAATTGAATCACATTTGTCTTCTTTAGGCTTGTTTTGACTTTCAGGATTTTTGTCGAAGTCTGTTCCCTTTTCTTTGGATGGAGTTGTGAGCTGCATAGGATCAAAGTATATGCTATGTTCAACTGAGATGGTCTTGTTAATGGGCCAGTACACTTGAGAGCCATTCAACAAAGAATCATAGCCTAGCCAGTGGCCTTCCTTAGCTCTTTCAGAGAGCTTCAATCTTGACTTATTGTGGATCCATACACAACAACCCCATTCCTTTAGATCCCACAAGTTTGGTTTAGTCCTGAGTAACACTTCATAGGGGGTTTTTCCATTTAGGGCTTTGGTAGGTGTGTGGTTCTTCAGCCATACTGCGTGTCTGATACATTCAGCCCATAGAAATTTTGGGAGATGGCTTGCATGTAGCATAGAGTGAACACATTCAAGAAGTGTCCTATTGAGCCACTCCGATACACTGTTGTGTTCTGGAGTATCATGAACTGTAAGCTTTTGCAGAGTCCCTTGCTTCTCCAGATATGCTACAAAATCTTTTTCAGTGTACTCACTGCCTCTATCAGAGTAGAGTACTTTGATTTGTATGCTGTGTTGTGTTTTACACTAGCTTTCAAACTTCTTATATGCATCGAAAACTTCACTTTTAGTTTGTAGGAGGTAAATGGACATAAGTCTCATTGCATCATCTGTAAAGGAAACATAATAGTGCTTTCCTCCAGGTGATTGAGTTGGCAAAGGTCCCCATACATTGGAGTGAATTTCTGTTCCAAAGTCTACTGCTTGTTCACCTGATCTTTTTTTGGTGATTTCCTTTCTCGTGGCTCTCCCATAGACACAGGATTCACAGAAGAACATGTCTGGGGATGAGTTATCAAGATGTATACCAGTGACAGCCTTCCATTTGATGAGTTTTTTGACAGCTGCAGGTGAGATATGTCCCATTTGAGCATGTAGGTCTTTTAAGGTAACTGTTTCGACAGCAGTGTTTACTTCTTCTGGCTCTTGCTGACTATATGCGAATTGGTAGAGTCCTATCTGCGAGTGCATTACTTCGCTGATCTGTATACCCTCTTCATTCAAAGGGTACACTTGTTTTTCCCAAAGATAGCAGAATAGCCTATTTTATTGAGAGCGCCAATCAATATGAGTGTATAGCCAACTTCTGGAGAGTACAGAACATTTTGGAGCTCAAGATATGTAGTCTTTGTTCCATTTGGTATTTCCATAGCTAACATTCCCTTTCCAGTAGCATGGAAAGCCTATTTATTTGCAGTAGACAGGCTTTTCAGCACAATTTCTTTGAAGGAGGTGAAGTCCTCACAATACAGGGTAATGTGTTTCATGCATCCAGAATCCAGGATAATACAGTGAGTACTTTCTACCATGTCCAGTGAGTCTGTCACTTTTGCAATTAAGTGTTAGAGTATGACCATGTACTCAACAATCACTTAACCACCATACCCGCATACGACACGGGCAGAGGTCGAGCGATGTGGGAGAACAATAGCGGGTGCCGTTCAGGCAACCACCAATGCCCACAGACACAGGAGTGAAGAGGGGAGGAGTCAAATGCACGAGTGTCACAGACGATGTTATCAAGAGTAAGCAGTAGTGGATTCCAAGAATACTGAGGTGAGGGATAATACAGGCAAACAAGCTACCTATATACTCAGTGCTTGTGAGACCTAACTACTATAAAGAGGATGACATTCCTGGGAAACGGAATGTGATGGAACATTGTGGAATGTTCTTACTAATGAGCAGACGACGTTGCCTGCAACCACGTGCAAGGGTTATGCGATTGGTAAGTGGGTGATGTCAGCGAAAGGAGCGACGACGGACAGAGTCCAGTGGGGAGAGGGAGGAAGGGGACATTGGAGATGATGAAGATGATGAAGGAAAGGGGAAGGGAGAATGCGTACTTGGAGTCCTAACATTAAGTCCTGTTCTAGACTTTTAGGCTCTTATTTGAGGTTATATGCACTCCTTCTGTCAACTCCCAGAGTTTTGAGTTCTTCATTGAAGCTAGAATCATCCTGGATATCCTTTGGGCTGGCTTCTACACAGGAAAGCACCCAATCGTTATCTGAGCTCAACTCAATAGCTGCATTGGCTGACTCCTTTTTCTTTGAGTCTTCCTTCTCCTTCTCTTTGGAGTTGTGTCAGGACTCAAACTTTTCCTTTCTTTTATTTCCCTTTATCATTTCTTTTCTTTTAATCACGCCTTTTTATTATATTTAACCTTCTTTCCCAATCATTTCCCACACTCCCTTTACATGACCTTCATTCATTCCATTCCGTTTACTTATGTAATGTTAGATAATATAGTCTCATGGTCATCACTATATAAGGTCTCAGGAATCGCATGAACTCCTTGTTCTGCTTTTCCTCTTACCTCTGCGATGACCTAGGTGAGACTTGTCCCCCCTGTATTAGTTTAGACTTGTATTAATCCTCTTACCTCTGCGACGACCTAGTCTGAGCATAGCATGTCCCAAGTCTCCGCTCGAGTATAGCACATCCCAGCCAACAGTCAGCCGAGGCCTGCCCAGTCTGAGTCATCTCCCGGACTCCTGCCTAACATAAAAGCAGAACCCCACCTAGGCCCATCCTCAGCATACGTTGTTGCTGTCAACTCGCCTTCACTCGATCTAGAGGAGCACTCCCCTTGACAGACTTGATGTGAAAACCCCCTAAATGTCAACCCTCAACCCTGCCCAGACGTTCTCGGATGTTCGTGTATTATGTAAAAACTTCAAACCGACACTTTCTGACCCTGGCTCTCCGCATCTCCCTTTGGTGGAGGAGCCACTTAACTTGGACATGGGTGATGTTAAGTGTTCAGTCATCAACATCGTTGTCGATTGTTATCTCTGCCGCATCATTCCACCTCATCATCAACTTCGCCGACAAACCCGTTCAACATTGGTGTAACCCTAGACTGAACGAACAACCGATCCCGGTTCCCCCACCGTCTTAGACAAGATAGATATCATCGAGGAACAGCATTGAGCCCTCCCTTCATCAGCACGGTGGGACCCAGATCGACCAAGTTACATCACGACTGACAACAGCGGTGTCATACACGAGATCTGGTACAGCGATATCAACAAGCATTGGTATTCGACAACAGCAGAAGGGAAAAGAGCTAGGTGGTCCCCAGCCATCCCTCCATCGCCCACACCATCAATGTCGACCGTGACGTTACCATTGTCCCCAGGTCCATACCGTGAAACCCATAGGGACCCTTCACCGCCAACACCACCTGAACCTTTGATGCCGATGCCCAAAACAATGTCAACAGGTTTCAGCCAGCAACAGATGGAACAGATCACAGCGATTGTGGCGGGTGCATTTGTGCAGCAGGCAAACAATGCTCCAGCACACATCGCTGCCACCAATTCCCCGACCCCCAACATCGACATTGCCCGGCCACATGAATTCACTGGCGGCGACGATTACTTGGACTTCAGATGCAAGGTCCTTCTTTTTGTCTCTGCGAACCCAAACAGGTATCCCACATCGGAGAGCAAGATCTACGTTGCCCTCTCCTACCTAAAGGGTGGCAACGTTGATAATACTAAGTTCCGGTTGTTAGTGAATAGGAATCAGATGATTGAGTTCGAGGGAGACGTGTCTAATGGGTCAATACCCTCGTTCCGGTCGAGTTCCGTGGGTTCCGGATCACAGGATTCGGGTTGCGTGTGTTCCGGTGTGTCAGGGGCAACGGAATCGACGAAGCGTACTAATAGGGAAGTGTTCGAAGCATAGCACCAGCGGAGCACTCGAGATGTGTGGGGGATTGTCGGTGGCTGTGTCGGAAGACACGGAGATGCGCTAATACTAATGTGACTTCTCGGAGCGGGATTGTCCTCGGGATGGACGGCTGGTCCCTGTGCTCAACAGATGTCATCTGGAGTACCAGAGAGCGGGGCGAGATATGGGACTTAATTCAGAAGATAAGAGACGAGAGGGAATCGAAGTCGAGATAACAAGAACGAAGCGAAACGAGGTAAGGACGGAACGGATGGAACGAGCGCAATGGGCACAACGCAAATAAAACGAAGTCGAGGTGAGCGATTCGAGTCACTGAGGCACCGAGGCGTACCTAGAGACAGTCCTGAGAGATAGCACATGAAGTTAGGCGTCGAAACTTGGGGGTGGAATTGCTGTTCTATCTACAACATTCAGCGCTCTATAAATACTAAACAAGTGTCCTGTGTAAACATGAAAGGTGAAATAAAATAAGACGAGTCCTCTATTGTCCTACCACTGAGCCTCCTGAGTGTTCCTTTGAGCGGCTCCACGATCCGAACTACTGAAAGGCGGGGACAGCGCGTGTTGACTTGGCGTATGCGTCAGTGAGCTTCGGGATCCTTTGTACGGAGCCGGAACGACCAATGCCGGGCTGCCGCATGTTCGTTAGACAAAGGCAAATGAACAAACCTTTGGCAGGGTCGAGTGGACACGCGCACAGATAAGTGCACCGGGGTCGGTCCGAGTAGCTGATGCGTGTGATCCAGTCGTTGCGTGCGTTCCGTGTTTGGGTAATCACCGCCGATCTGGGTGTACCGCTTCGCTCGATTGCCGAGTTGAGGCTCTTTGACTTCGTGACGTACATCGCGTGCATTCCACTCGTTCTGTGCCCAACGAACTGGTTGGTGTTACAGCGGCTGTTGATCGGTGTCTTCTTCTCTATCACATTTTGTTTTCCTCTGACCGTGCCAAAAATGTTTGACAAAAAAACAGTCATCAGCAGTCCCACGCGCACACCACTCGCACCACCCCGCAGCACCCCCACTGGCAGTCGACACTACGGGCATGAAGACACCAGCAAGTTCTGTGCGCGCTTTGTCAGCCATACCTTCAACTGCCCCAAGATCCTTCCTCCATTGTCCTCCACCTCTTCCACATCATCCTCGACCACAGCCATCTCGCATTCCCCTGTTACCGCAATGGCAGGATCAGGAGGGGCACCAGAGATACCGAATATGCTTGCGCACTTCATTGCATACGCGCTGCATCGCACTCGCCTCGCCATTCACGCATGAGACGTAGCCTCGCTTCCTTCTTGGTGCTGTCAAGCCCGCACAGTATGAGGTGTACAAGCTCCGCAACCGCGAGTGCGCCTTGGCATGCTACAAAGCCATGACCTCCATGATGACCATAAACTCGCTGGTTAAGATCAAGGACGCACCTCCGTATTCGAGTGAGCTGGAAGTTCCTGTTCTCCTCAACTCTCTGGCATGTGCGGCGCTTGACGAGAAGACTGGCAGCTACTTGCTCCCAAAAAAGCTTGCCACAAAGGCGACATTTGATGTTTCAAATGTCGAGGCTGCTGCCAAGGCCCTTGCAACTGGTAAAGGCTCTGCTGGTGTTGGCGTCAATCATGGTAAGTCTAATTTGTATCAATCATCTGAAACTCACAGCATACTAATTGGCATTTCGGAGCTCATTTCCGCCATCCCGTCGTCTAACCCGACTTTCATCTCACGTAACTTTACTGATATGGAGATTACTTACTGCCGCTCGCAGCCTTCACCCACGGCATCATTTGCTGTGTGCTGGACTGGCAAGGAAGTGGTCTTCAAGTCACTTGAAGTCGCTTCGAAGGGATCAGCGGCAGCAATGAAGGACATCGAGATCCTTCCTGATGCATCAGGTGTGCCATCCGTGATGCTTCACGGCGATGCGCTTGCTGCTGCGGATAGTAAGGGAGTCACGCAGGTGCATGTGAGTCTCAGCCATGTAGCAGAGCGCTGACTGCAGAATGGATGATGAGTACGGTGCCGCCGACTTGGCCGAAGCCGAAAAATGACTGTAAGATGTTGAGATCGGGACTAGTATGTGAAAGACAATGGAGCAACATACTATGATACCGGAACAGATGCCATCTGTATGGATAGTTTTCGAAGGGAACATAAGATACTCATGCTTGCGGAAATTGGCATTGATGTTACTAAAGAAAGAAATGAGATTGGCACTATAGAGGAACCAAAAATGACTTACTCTGCATTTCGGTTTCTGGGAACGATACCTGAACCAATGGTCTGAATCAGACTGGTGAGTTGCCAAGCAGCAGATCCACCCTTTGAATGACCACATAAGCTCTTCTGTGCCATAATTGGAACTGCATTTCCAAGTGTACGACCGAGCGTAGAGAAGACATCGTTCCAGATCTGTGTTTCATTCTTTTTGTTGGCCTTGGTGCTGGTGCTGTGGATGGAAAGAACGTCGATGTCATCTGGTGTAAGGCCAAAGACAGCAAAAGCATGATGAAGAGGAGAAATATGAGGGTCTGAACCGGAGAGCATGCCATACACTGCCATCGCACCCTTTTCTTGATGAGCAGTGTCCTGTTCAATCTGAGTGACATGCATCGACATGTATTTCTCATCAACCCTATACTTATTTTGAGTTTGCAGTATGCAGCAACTGAGTGTCTTGAGCATGCAATTGAGAAGATACAGAGGAGCAGGGTAGTAATCTCTTCAAAATGAAGTTTTATGCTTGCTTGTCTTTGATTGTGTGGCAGCTCTTGTTAGGACCAGTGCCAGAACAGGTGACTAATCTGTCCAATGTACCGGAACTAGTAGATGCCCTTCTCAAAGACTCAAGGTAAGTGCTCGAGAGCTAGTTGTTTGGAGGGGAGTTGCTTGTTGAGTACTTGGTCTTTAGCAGGAGAATGACAATAATAGCAGCGAGCTGTGGACTCAAGCTGAACTAGTATTGAAGGCGTATCAAGGCAGAAGAATTTTGCTGAGGAGACAAGGGCGCTCCTGCTCGCCTTTATATAGAGTTTGGGTTCTTTGAACCTTAGCTCCACAGCTAACCTAATTCTAACTAGTCGGGGAATGGCTTCTCCACTTCTCCCGCGATCCACAGTAACTCCTAGAACCTTCCGCTCCACTATGACATCGTTGTGTGCTATAAATAGCCACTTGCGCCACTTGCTCCAAAATTCCCGTGCCCATGTAGTACCGGGGTGGAGTGCTACATCATGATGATGTCATTGTGCTATAAATAGCCACTTGGTTCATTCATTCCCCATCTAGGGATAAATCATCCATTGGTTGATCCGTGGATGTGGTAGTGCCCGTCTGGCTTCCTTCTGGTGCGGGGACCAGTAGTAGGTTTCCTTCATTGCTTCTGTTGTCCACTAGTCTGGTTGCCGCTGTTAGGCGTTCTTCGTAAACTCGGGTGTATCCTGGTGTCAAGCCTACTTCAGTAGGCGATACATCGATGCCGATCACTACTTTGAGTTGTACTCCATAGTAGGTTTGGGTAGCACGGCGGTCTACTGTTACATAGCCGTCAAAGCCTCTTCGCCACGTTGTGATTAGGTCATCAATCACTTCATCCCTGAGTTCCCAGAGTTCATGATGGGCTTCCTGTTCTGTTCGACGAGTGGTGATTGGCCAGTCGAAGAGTATTGCCCATCGTCCACACTGTCGGTGGTGTTCTGCCTGTGTAATCCATATTGTAAGGCCACATAGCGTTGCATACATCTGTTCATCTGCAAGCCACCACTTGAGTTCATGCATGTATGCAGTACTCGTCCTTCCCTGCATAACTGGTTCTTGCTGTCTGTCACTGAGCAGTCTGTGCTGTGAAGCTATGAGCAGTGTGTTCTGCACTGATACTGCTTCTAGCACTCGTAAGAAGACTCGCTCGTGTGCTGCCCATGCATAGTGGTAAAGTTCTCGACAGAAGTTGCACAGCTCCATTGAGTCCGGGAGATGCGTCTTATCGCTTCGTCGCAGCCATGCTGTTCTG
>NBAY01000120.1:0-81127 GCA_002794775.1 Porodaedalea pini | reverse complement strand
AGAAGGATCTCCCTGTCAACGCCGATGATAATTTCCGGCTCCTCTATTCCAGATTCCGAAAGATTTGGATTGCGGCATGTCGTTCAGCTAGATCCCACTCTCGAGGAAGCATAACCAAACGAATATCCCATACAGGTACCTCACGGCGCAATGACCTTGAGAATCCTCGTGCAGCAGCGCCGTCATCGTTCAAGTCTGAGAAAATCCATATCACGCTCGGCTTGTTTCTGTCCACTTCTTGAAGTTTTCTCTTCAGTTCCATCTCGTTTCCATGTTCAAACCGCAGCGTAAACAGATGGGTGCCTTCGCCAGTAGCCTGAATGCTCGATACAGAAGTCGACTGTCAGCCATAGCTTCGTTGACGACGTCAAAACGGCGTGTATCGCGACAGTGGGCACCGATTTATGTCTGGAGACTTTGAAGCCAACGAGCGAACAAAGGAGTGAACCGTTGCTATCAACGACAGTAAAGTCGAATACCAAATGCTCTTCAGGAAATCATGAGAAACTTTGTTAAGAAGGCTTTGTGAAGCATAGTACCTGGATTCCATTGACGGAAGATCGCATGGACGTATAACACGTCAGGAGGTCCGTTGCTGATGAGCAGATCGTATAGGTAAATGTTGTCGACGTGGGATGGTAAATAGTAGTCGTTGTTGTCAACGTTTCCTGTTAGCATTCTGTGGACGGCGACGTGAAAGCAAGAATCTAATATGGCGGGATGAAAATGTATTGCTCAAAGCTGGAGATGAGACAGTTAGGTTGAGGATCCGAAGAGCGACACTCTTGCTTACTTCTCAAGGTCGGTCGACTTGCCACGAACTTGCGCTAGAACCTCATTTTTCCTTTGTAGCATGCCGTAATGCGCTGGTAAGCAGGTCCGTAGTCCGCGAAATATTTCAAGGAATCATAGAATTCTAAATGAATCTATAGGTCAGGTTTACCGGTCAGAAAGGAGAAAGGCCAGCTTACCCGTTATTTCAACTTTGTGACAACGGCTCATTATTGAATGAACATCCAACGCACTTGCATTTGTCTGAGTTTCAACAGTGTCCTTGGATAAGTATCCTTCGGCGTGGAGACGATATCCCTGTAGACCTAGGTTATTAAATATAATGCGAAGACTTAAGAATACTAGCTGACGTCTATGCTTCTAGAACTCGAGTGTGATCCCACGACCCAGTGGATTCCATCCAAGTCAACGTGCACTGGAACGGGATATGTAGATGACAAGGACATCATTGAATGAAACTCGACGTTCCAGAGATGCCTCGCTCCGAATTCAAATATCTGCGATAAAACAAGAATGTCAACATTTAGCGAGGTAGAAGTCAAATTGAGGAGCAGACCATTTCTAAGTATCCAGCGGCAGGCATGATAGGTTCGCCTTTGATGATATGTTGAGCCAATTCAGGATGAGTCAGAGAATTTATCTTGAGGCTACGACCATTCAGAGGCCCATTCCGTCGGTTCAGCTGGCGGGACGCTAGGACGGAGGCATCGGGGTAGTATGGAACGTGCCTTCGGACTAAAGGATATGGAGGGGTCGCAATGGTCGTCGAATCGAGGGCATGACTCGTTGAGAGAAGCAAAACAACAACAGTGAGACCTCGACTAACAAGCTTCCCAAGACAATCGAGGAGAACCTGAGACTCGTGAAACTTGTCCAAGATCTTTGAGCGCCGCATGGGACAGAATACAGACCCCGGGTTCGCTCCAAGCTCTACGACGTACGAGGCGAGAACTGGGTGTGGACTGATTTCCATAAATGTCGCATTTGGCGCCTCCAGAAATATACTAGAGATGGTCTCCGTAAATCTAACAGGGCTGCGGGCATTCTCCCAGAAATAGTCAGAGGTGAAAGGCGCATTCCACCGTCCTCCAGTCAAAGTCGAATATGTCGTGATTTTTGGAAGGTAATCCCCGGGATAAGCTTCGAAAACATCGTGCACCAAAGATCGATATTTGTCGCCGCATATCTCCATTATGCTGCTGTGTACTGGTACTCGGGTGCGCAAGACTGTCGCAAAAAATCCGCGCTCTTTCGCAATACCAACGGCCTTTGTGACAAAGGTCTCCAGGCCTGATATAGTGACTGCTTCTGGTGCGTTGAAACACGCAAGCTCAATTTTTCCAGTAGGATCCCCGTCGGCAACAGCGTCGATGATAGACTGTGCCTCAAGCGCATTGCAAGAGAGAGAAGCCATCGTTCCTCCAGCTTCCTCAGCAATGCTCATTGCCTTTCCACGAGCAATGGCTATAGAGAATGCCATCTCTTTTGAAGCTGCCCCGCACGCGTATAGCATGGCGGTTTCTCCTGCTGAGTGCCCTAAAACAATATCTGGGACGACATTGATAATGCGAAGAAGATCCACCATCGCTATTTTGCACCATGGCGATAGCCGGAAGAACAATGGATATAGGCCATACCGAAGACATCTCGATCGCTACGGGTGAGGAGTCAAACAGGCCAGTCACCTCCATCAAGGACTGACCGACGCTCTGCTCGTATAGCTCGTCGAGACCAAGGATCGTCTCGCGGAAACAGAATACGAAGCGAATAATTGGCGTCCCACTGAGAGGTTGTATCAGTGAAATGTGTATGTAATCTCGATGTCTGTGAATACTCACTGTGAATGTGCTGTGGACCCTGCCGGAGAATAGGTAAACGAGCGGCGGCTTCCTTCGGGGAACAAGGGTAGGCGAAGAAAAGGTCACGGTGGCGGGCAACTGTTCCGGTAAAATAACCGCGAAAGATCGCCATGTTAACTGCCTTGCTCGTCTTCCCAAAGACCGATGACAATAAAGGCATATCAGAGATAGGAGTCTTCGAGATCGTGTTGGTCAATGCTTCAGAGATGGAAGTCGCAGAACGCGGAGTAAGTCCTGCAGCAACAAGAAGAACTGGTACATGCTTCGTTTGACGGCAAACCCCATTGACTCGATTATGGGCTTTAGGCGGGCCTTCTACGACGACATGACCATTGCTACCGCCAATTCCTGAGCTCGTTATGGATATCAGGGCTTGACCGGACTGGTGGCGAGGCGAAAGGGTGGTCGCTTCCGTTACCACGCGCAATCCATATTCAGCCCATTTGATCGCTGGATTGGGCTCGCGGAAGTTGACGTTCGGGGGATGATACCCGTGTGGAAGATAGAGCAGACTTTAGTCAGAGATGCTAGAAAAGCCGTTATCTCCAGATGCCCGAGGTTCCCTTTGACGCTGCCGACGAGGATTCTCCGTCGCGTTTGAAAGTTTCTCCAACCCAGTTCGCCTCCGTCGGATCACCTGCTGCCGTACCTAACCAAGATGTCAGATACACCGTTCTCTGTGCAGACGCTAACATACCTGTGGCATGCAATTCAATAAAGTCTACTTCAGCAGGCAACCGGCCTGTGCGTGAATACGCCCTGAACATCGCGTCTCTCTGCGCTTCGGCTACTGGAGCGCTAACAGGAGCCGCACTGCCGCTTGCATTTATCCCCGTACCAAGGATCTATCAAGCAATTGGTGAGCACCCTAGTGATGAAGAGGATCTATGTGCATACCGATCCATAAATATGATCTCCGTCACGGATAGCATCACAGAGCAATTTCAGCACAATTACGACGGTGCCCTCTCCTCGACCAAAGCTAAAAAGACAATCAGAGAAGCGTATACAGACAATAGAAAGGATCCTACCCATTAGCCGATGCATCAAACGGCTTGCACTTGCCGTCTGGAGAAAGAACCTTCCCTTGGCTATAATTAACCCAATCTACAAGCCTGTCAATGTTACGACGAATGGTGTGAGCAAGCAGATTAACGCAAGGGAGAGCGAATTGTTTTCATGCCTGTGATTGACTTGACATCCGCCAACAATGGCGGCCTCGCATTCTCCACTTCGAATAGCCTGTACGGCCAGGTGCGTGGCTGTAAGACTAGAACTGCAAGCTGTGTCTACTGGAACAGATGGTCCAAGAAGATCCAAATAATATGAGATACGATTGGCGATCATACAGGGTGCTCCAGCGAAGGAGCCTCGAGCTTCAAACTCATCCTAATTGATCAATTAGGTGAGAAAAATATGATAATCACCGAGACGCTCGAGTGCTTACCGGTTCCGCAACTGTGCTAATGTCGAATCCGACTGCCGACATATAACATCCAACATTCCGGCTGCGATAATCAATGCCAGAGTCTAGAAGGGCAAGAAACGACTGTTCCAATAGTTTACGAGTACCAACAGCCATCGCCTTAGCATCTTTAGCTGAGACACCAAACTCTAAGTGGTCGAAAAGTGTGAGGTCTTTTCAGAAAGGCTCCGGTGTCCGTCAGGATCTGGCCCAGACCACTTCCCTTCCATCTGGGGTCCTTGCGTTAGGTAGGATTCACCACACAATGTTAGAGTGCTTACGACTGTATATTCATTCTTTCATGCGGAAACGTTTCGTAAACATCCTGTCCGCGCAACAGAAGACCCTGAAAACGCGGCAAGATCTAAGTTGGTCGAGGAGTGAGCACCACTAGGAAACTCGGCGCTTATCCCGACCTGACGGCGGACAGCTGAGTAGTTGCAAAGCCAATCTTAAATGATTCAATGCTGAACTCACAACGGCAACGGCTGGGAGGATGCAAGACTCGGGTGAGGATTCCATATCTCAGATGACTCGAGAGTCCAATGAGCCTCAGTTTTTCAAGTCTCTTATAGTCGCTGAGTAACCCCATCTAGACCAGAGCTCGAAAGGAATGCTATTACCAAAGTTCATAAGATGGAATGATTGACCTGATACACATGGCATCGGATGCATCAAATACATCACATGGATGATGCCTGATAGAGGACAATTTTTTAGAAGGTCTAAAAATCGAAGAGAGCATAACTCACTGCGGACAGACAAATACCAGTACTAGTATTTATACCCCAATCATTCAAGAAGCATCTGCGGTGATTCAACAAAAGAAACTAATTGACCATCATTTTCAGATAAACAATTTCAACACAAGATCCGACGTGAAATCCACTGCTTGATTACCGACTCAAAGGGCTCCGAAAAGAAGAGGATTCTCATCGCGACGGTTCAGAATAGAGTGAAGCAGCAGTGCGACACAGCAAGCACGCCGGTTATGATACAGCAAGTCCGGAAACAATGGCACGACACAATTTTCATCTTTTTCTCTGCTCAGGTACCTGCCTTATGGGAATCGCCGGACGTACGCGTTCTCCACGCCCGAGGGCGACCTCGGCGGGTCCGTTGCAATTGCATAGGCGCTATTTGCGGTATTCGCGCACCAGCGGAGCAGCGCGTTCATCCATTGGAGCGCGCTGGCGTTTGCGTGCCTGAGCTTGTTTCTGGATTGTGAAGAACTTGTATGGACACTTTGTGGCGCATAGGAACGCGGGTATGTTGCATGATGAGGAGTGTACGCCGCACGTCGAACAGGCGTCGCGGAGGCTACGAGGCCATCCCCGCGCACCGCGAGCGTCTCGCACAGACTGCACAGGACACGTACCGCACGACGCAGACACGGACGATGCGAAGTCGCCGTTGTCGAAAGACGGGCTTTTCCATGATCTTACAGAACAAATCAATGAGGTGAGATCTGGGACCTCGTTCTACCCGCATTACTCGCCACTGCTTGCAGGTTGAGAAAGGGCCTTCGTTGTCAGTACGAGACACTACACCGACTTGATCACCTACATTGAGATGGTCGAATGCTTCTCATACTACGTGTTGAGAGTGGATGATTACATGATTACAGCCATTTTCATAAGTCCTGCAACATGTGCATGTCACATGAAGTGAGCTGTGGTCTGAGCCAAAATGTCAAAAAATAGAATAAATATTGATTTTCTCTGTAAATTCTGCACAGTACCTGCTCATTAAGTACTCAAAAAAAAGGCACAGTTCTCAGGAGCAGAAATATGTAAAAATATGGAGCAATACATTGACTGTGTAGGTTGGTGGAGATCAAACAAGTGCAGCCAGTCTGTTCTCTCATACATTTCCACTGAGATTCAAAAATTATGGCTCCCCTACATCTACCTATAAAATTCTTTCCTGTGTCTGTAAATTAAGTATATAAGTATACCAACAGCTCCTGCAAGTTTGAAGCCAATCCATGCAGTATTCATGGTGCAGCAGCAAGGTTTGTGTTCTACTCTGCAAGACCTGTTGTGAGAAAAGGAGGGTGAGAAGAGCTCAGAGTGGAACACAAACCTTGCTGCTGCACCATGAATACTGCATGGATTGGCTTCAAACTTGCAGGAGCTGTTGGTATACTTATATACTTAATTTACAGACACAGGAAAGAATTTTATAGGTAGATGTAGGGGAGCCATAATTTTTGAATCTCAGTGGAAATGTATGAGAGAACAGACTGGCTGCACTTGTTTGATCTCCACCAACCTACACAGTCAATGTATTGCTCCATATTTTACATATTTCTGCTCCTGAGAACCGTTCCTTTTTTTTGAGTACTTAATGAGCAGGTACTGTGCAGAATTCACAGAGAAAATAGGCATTCATTCTATTTTTTGACATTTTGGCTCAGACCACAGCTCACTTCACGTGACATGCACGTGTCGCAGGACTTATGAAAACGGCTGTAATCATGTAATCATCCACTCTCAACACGTAGTATGAGAAGCATTCGACCATCTCAATGTAGGTGATCAAGTCGGTGTAGTGTCTCGTACTGACAACGAAGGCCCTTTCTCAACCTGCAAGCAGTGGCGAGTAATGCGGGTAGAACGAGGTCCCAGATCTCACCTCATTGATTTGTTCTGTAAGATCATGGAAAAGCCCGTCTTTCGACAACGGCGACTTCGCATCGTCCGTGTCTGCGTCGTGCGGTACGTGTCCTGTGCAGTCTGTGCGAGACGCTCGCGGTGCGCGGGGATGGCCTCGTAGCCTCCGCGACGCCTGTTCGACGTGCGGCGTACACTCCTCATCATGCAACATACCCGCGTTCCTATGCGCCACAAAGTGTCCATACAAGTTCTTCACAATCCAGAACAAGCTCAGGCACGCAAACGCCAGCGCGCTCCAATGGATGAACGCGCTGCTCCGCTGGTGCGCGAATACCGCAAATAGCGCCTATGCAATTGCAACGGACCCGCCGAGGTCGCCCTCGGGCGTGGAGAACGCGTACGTCCGGCGATTCCCATAAGGCAGGTACCTGAGCAGAGAAAAAGATGAAAATTGTGTCGTGCCATTGTTTCCGGACTTGCTGTATCATAACCGGCGTGCTTGCTGTGTCGCACTGCTGCTTCACTCTATTCTGAACCGTCGCGATGAGAATCCTCTTCTTTTCGGAGCCCTTTGAGTCGGTAATCAAGCAGTGGATTTCACGTCGGATCTTGTGTTGAAATTGTTTATCTGAAAATGATGGTCAATTAGTTTCTTTTGTTGAATCACCGCAGATGCTTCTTGAATGATTGGGGTATAAATACTAGTACTGGTATTTGTCTGTCCGCAGTGAGTTATGCTCTCTTCGATTTTTAGACCTTCTAAAAAATTGTCCTCTATCAGGCATCATCCATGTGATGTATTTGATGCATCCGATGCCATGTGTATCAGGTCAATCATTCCATCTTATGAACTTTGGTAATAGCATTCCTTTCGAGCTCTGGTCTAGATGGGGTTACTCAGCGACTATAAGAGACTTGAAAAACTGAGGCTCATTGGACTCTCGAGTCATCTGAGATATGGAATCCTCACCCGAGTCTTGCATCCTCCCAGCCGTTGCCGTTGTGAGTTCAGCATTGAATCATTTAAGATTGGCTTTGCAACTACTCAGCTGTCCGCCGTCAGGTCGGGATAAGCGCCGAGTTTCCTAGTGGTGCTCACTCCTCGACCAACTTAGATCTTGCCGCGTTTCAGGGTCTTCTGTTGCGCGGACAGGATGTTTACGAAACGTTTCCGCATGAAAGAATGAATATACAGTCGTAAGCACTCTAACATTGTGTGGTGAATCCTATCTAACGCAAGGACCCCAGATGGAAGGGAAGTGGTCTGGGCCAGATCCTCACGGACACCGGAGCCTTTCTGAAAGACCTCACACTTTTCGACCACTTAGAGTTTGGTGTCTCAGCTAAAGATGCTAAGGCGATGGCTGTTGGTACTCGTAAACTATTGGAACAGTCGTTTCTTGCCCTTCTAGACTCTGGCATTGATTATCGCAGCCGGAATGTTGGATGTTATATGTCGGCAGTCGGATTCGACATTAGCACAGTTGCGGAACCGGTAAGCACTCGAGCGTCTCGGTGATTATCATATTTTTCTCACCTAATTGATCAATTAGGATGAGTTTGAAGCTCGAGGCTCCTTCGCTGGAGCACCCTGTATGATCGCCAATCGTATCTCATATTATTTGGATCTTCTTGGACCATCTGTTCCAGTAGACACAGCTTGCAGTTCTAGTCTTACAGCCACGCACCTGGCCGTACAGGCTATTCGAAGTGGAGAATGCGAGGCCGCCATTGTTGGCGGATGTCAAGTCAATCACAGGCATGAAAACAATTCGCTCTCCCTTGCGTTAATCTGCTTGCTCACACCATTCGTCGTAACATTGACAGGCTTGTAGATTGGGTTAATTATAGCCAAGGGAAGGTTCTTTCTCCAGACGGCAAGTGCAAGCCGTTTGATGCATCGGCTAATGGGTAGGATCCTTTCTATTGTCTGTATACGCTTCTCTGATTGTCTTTTTAGCTTTGGTCGAGGAGAGGGCACCGTCGTAATTGTGCTGAAATTGCTCTGTGATGCTATCCGTGACGGAGATCATATTTATGGATCGGTATGCACATAGATCCTCTTCATCACTAGGTGCTCACCAATTGCTTGATAGATCCTTGGTACGGGGATAAATGCAAGCGGCAGTGCGGCTCCTGTTAGCGCTCCAGTAGCCGAAGCGCAGAGAGACGCGATGTTCAGGGCGTATTCACGCACAGGCCGGTTGCCTGCTGAAGTAGACTTTATTGAATTGCATGCCACAGGTATGTTAGCGTCTGCACAGAGAACGGTATATCTGACATCTTGGTTAGGTACGGCAGCAGGTGATCCGACGGAGGCGAACTGGGTTGGAGAAACTTTCAAACGCGACGGAGAAATCCTTGTCGGCAGCGTCAAAGGGAACCTCGGGCATCTGGAGATAACGGCTTTTCTAGCATCTCTGACTAAAGTCTGCTCTATCTTCCACACGGGTATCATCCCGCCGAACGTCAACTTCCGCGAGCCCAATCCAGCGATCAAATGGGCTGAATATGGATTGCGCGTGGTAACGGAAGCGACCACCCTTTCGCCTCGCCACCAGTCCGGTCAAGCCCTGATATCCATAACGAGCTCAGGAATTGGCGGTAGCAATGGTCATGTCGTCGTAGAAGGCCCGCCTAAAGCCCATAATCGAGTCAATGGGGTTTGCCGTCAAACGAAGCATGTACCAGTTCTTCTTGTTGCTGCAGGACTTACTCCGCGTTCTGCGACTTCCATCTCTGAAGCATTGACCAACACGATCTCGAAGACTCCTATCTCTGATATGCCTTTATTGTCATCGGTCTTGGGAAGACGAGCAAGGCAGTTAACATGGCGATCTTTCGCGGTTATTTTACCGGAACAGTTGCCCGCCACCGTGACCTTTTCTTCGCCTACCCTTGTTCCCCGAAGGAAGCCGCCGCTCGTTTACCTATTCTCCGGGCAGGGTCCACAGCACATTCACAGTGAGTATTCACAGACATCGAGATTACATACACATTTCACTGATACAACCTCTCAGTGGGACGCCAATTATTCGCTTCGTATTCTGTTTTCCGCGAGACGATCCTTGGTCTCGACGAGCTATACGAGCAGAGCGTCGGTCAGTCCTTGATGGAGGTGACTGGCCTGTTTGACTCCTCACCCGTAGCGATCGAGATGTCTTCGGTATGGCCTATATCCATTGTTCTTCCGGCTATCGCCATGGTGCAAATAGCGATGGTGGATCTTCTTCGCATTATCAATGTCGTCCCAGATATTGTTTTAGGGCACTCAGCAGGAGAAACCGCCATGCTATACGCGTGCGGGGCAGCTTCAAAAGAGATGGCATTCTCTATAGCCATTGCTCGTGGAAAGGCAATGAGCATTGCTGAGGAAGCTGGAGGAACGATGGCTTCTCTCTCTTGCAATGCGCTTGAGGCACAGTCTATCATCGACGCTGTTGCCGACGGGGATCCTACTGGAAAAATTGAGCTTGCGTGTTTCAACGCACCAGAAGCAGTCACTATATCAGGCCTGGAGACCTTTGTCACAAAGGCCGTTGGTATTGCGAAAGAGCGCGGATTTTTTGCGACAGTCTTGCGCACCCGAGTACCAGTACACAGCAGCATAATGGAGATATGCGGCGACAAATATCGATCTTTGGTGCACGATGTTTTCGAAGCTTATCCCGGGGATTACCTTCCAAAAATCACGACATATTCGACTTTGACTGGAGGACGGTGGAATGCGCCTTTCACCTCTGACTATTTCTGGGAGAATGCCCGCAGCCCTGTTAGATTTACGGAGACCATCTCTAGTATATTTCTGGAGGCGCCAAATGCGACATTTATCGAAATCAGTCCACACCCAGTTCTCGCCTCGTACGTCGTAGAGCTTGGAGCGAACCCGGGGTCTGTATTCTGTCCCATGCGGCGCTCAAAGATCTTGGACAAGTTTCACGAGTCTCAGGTTCTCCTCGATTGTCTTGGGAAGCTTGTTAGTCGAGGTCTCACTGTTGTTGGTTTTGCTTCTCTCAACGAGATCATTGCCCTCGATTCGACGACCATTGCGACCCCTCCATATCCTTTAGTCCGAAGGCACGTTCCATACTACCCCGATGCCTCCGTCCTAGCGTCCCGCCAGCTGAACCGACGGAATGGGCCTCTGAATGGTCGTAGCCTCAAGATAAATTCTCTGACTCATCCTGAATTGGCTCAACATATCATCAAAGGCGAACCTATCATGCCTGCCGCTGGATACTTAGAAATGGTCTGCTCCTCAATTTGACTTCTACCTCGCTAAATGTTGACATTCTTGTTTTATCGCAGATATTTGAATTCGGAGCGAGGCATCTCTGGAACGTCGAGTTTCATTCAATGATGTCCTTGTCATCTACATATCCCGTTCCAGTGCACGTTGACTTGGATGGAATCCACTGGGTCGTGGGATCACACTCGAGTTCTAGAAGCATAGACGTCAGCTAGTATTCTTAAGTCTTCGCATTATATTTAATAACCTAGGTCTACAGGGATATCGTCTCCACGCCGAAGGATACTTATCCAAGGACACTGTTGAAACTCAGACAAATGCAAGTGCGTTGGATGTTCATTCAATAATGAGCCGTTGTCACAAAGTTGAAATAACGGGTAAGCTGGCCTTTTTTCTCCTTTCTGACCGGTAAACCTGACCTATAGATTCATTTAGAATTCTATGATTCCTTGAAATATTTCGCGGACTACGGACCTGCTTACCAGCGCATTACGGCATGCTACAAAGGAAAAAATGAGGTTATAGCGCAAGTTCGTGGCAAGTCGACCGACCTTGAGAAGTAAGCAAGAGTGTCGCTCTTCGGATCCTCAACCTAACTGTCTCATCTCCAGCTTTGAGCAATACATTTTCCATCCCGCCATATTAGATTCTTGCTTTCACGTCGCCGTCCACAGAATGCTAACAGGAAACGTTGACAACAACGACTACTATTTACCATCCCACGTCGACAACATTTACCTATACGATCTGCTCATCAGCAACGGACCTCCTGAGGTGTTATACGTCCATGCGATCTTCCGTCGATGGAATCCAGGTACTATGCTTCACAAAGCCTTCTTAACAAAGTTTACTCATGATTTCCTGAAGAGCATTTGGTATTCGACTTTACTGTCGTTGATAGCAACGGTTCACTCCTTTGCTCGCTCGTTGGCTTCAAAGTCTCCAGACATAAATCGGTGCCCACTGTCGCGATACAACGCCGTTTTGACGTCGTCAACGAAGCTATGGCTGACAGTCGACTTCCTGTATCGAGCATTCAGGCTACTGGCGAAGGCACCCATCTGTTTACGCTGCGGTTTGAACATGAATACGAGATGGAACTGAAGAGAAAACTTCAAGAAGTGGACAGAAACAAGCCGAGCGTGATATGGATTTTCTCAGACTTGAACGATGACGGCGCTGCTGCACGAGGATTCTCAAGGTCATTGCGCCGTGAGGTACCTGTATGGGATATTCGTTTGGTTATGCTTCCTCGAGAGTGGGATCTAGCTGAACGACATGCCGCAATCCAAAATCTTTCGGAATCTGGAATAGAGGAGCCGGAAATTATCATCGGCGTTGACAGGGAGATCCTTCTGCCTCGAGTTTCGATCTCCCCTGCTCCATTGGCGCGCACTTTTGACGCTAATTCTCTGTGGCATTTGAACGACAAAAAGTTAATTGTGCAGGCCGCTTCGCAAATCATCCCAGAGGGGCATATTCTTGTGTCCATCGAAACCATGTCATTGTCTGACGCTTCGTTGCGAGGTTTTACCGGACGTGTACTGAGGGGAGACGGCTTGGGATTGAGGGTCATGGGCATCACTGAAGACTACCCGCTATCGAACTACGCCATGGTACACGAAGGTCGGATTGTGCGTATTGAAAATGACAAAGTTGCTAGCCCCGACGTTGCGCTTGGCGCATTAGCTGTGTCCTTGGGGTTGGGAGCGGCGACCATGACACAGCCCTCTAGAATGAAAGGAAGGAAGATTCTAGTAACAAACGCTTTCAGCCCCGTCGGTCGCGGATCGCGGTGCATACTCAAGGCACTGGACATTGATTATGACTCGATTGATGGAATATCTTCGGTCTCTTCGATCATCGTAGGGTCTTACGACACTGTCATCTCAGGCTTCACCCAGAAGGAAGAAATCCAGCTATTGAGAAGCGCGGCACGTCCTTCTTCATCTATCTTCTTCTGGAACGATCCAGCATATGGTTTACGAGCGGTGATGGAGAGGCAAACTTGGGCGGCGGCGGATGCTCTCCATCTTCTCGGTCATTTACACGAAGTCGACTCGGAGGAAGGTGTTTCACCGAGAAAGGCTCTCGAATTGCTCGTAGATGTTGCCTCCGTTGACGTCTCATGGCGTCTGTTTGACCCTCTGAAAACCTATCTACTGATTGGGGGGATCGGTTCGCTAGGCATGACTATAGCAGTGTGGATGTACAAAGTACGTCCTGCCGTTTCGAACGATTTTCTCTATTCTAACCCTTTTTTAACAAATAAAAAGAACGGAGCTCGGCGGATTGTCATGACTTCACGCAACGGCCTAAAATCCTTGTCACTGGCTAAAAACGATAACGCACTCCGTATGCTCGACTACCTTCGGACTCTGCCCGATCTCGCTCTGCGATTAGAAAGCTGCGATGCTACCTCTAGCAATGACATGAGCAGCTTAGTAGCAACTGTCGACACACCCATCGGAGGCTGTATGCTTCTTTCTGTTGTTCTTTCAGATAAGACTTTCTTTGCCCATACCAGAGACACCTACGCTATCCCGTTCGGACCCAAAGCAACGGCTTTCAAAACTTTAGAGGTGGTAGTGGATATCGGAAAGCTGGATTTCTTAATCACCTTCTCTTCTGTGACTACCTTCGGGAATGCCGGACAGACGAATTACACTAGGTAGGATTACTCAGAATGTCTTTGCTACGTTTCATCACTAACGTTAATTCCCTGTAGCGCGAACACTCTTACTGATGAGCTGACTCGTCGTTATTCCAATGCCTTCTCGCTAGTCACACCGGCTATCTTGGACAGTGCCGTCGCTCTTGATACAAGGTACTCAACATTTTCGAAGTTGAAGCATCTCATCTCTTGGGGCGTGACGTCGGATGGTGAGCCTTCCTTCTTCTTGTCGGTACTACCTGCGATTTCTCATTTATGGTCAGAATTGTGCACCTATATCGAAGATGGGCTACGAAAGCTTGCCGATGGTCCGTTCTGGCTTTATATTCCAGACCTCGACTGGAACGTTGTGCATAGTTGTCTTGGATCATCTTCATTGTACGACCATCTGACTGAAAAGGTGCAAGAAGCAGGAGCAGGACAGCCTGAAAAGCCTCCTCTTTCTTTGAGGGATGTTGTCTTGGCTCATATCGATGTCCGACCCGAAGATCTTTCTCCCGATGTTCCCTTGACGTCGTACGGTCTCGACTCGCTTTCCGCCGCTCGACTCTCATATGCTCTTCGGCCGTCAATGCCGATCACACAGCTTCAGCTCTTGGCTAATTTGAGTCTGAGCGACTTAGAGCTCAAGCTGCACGAAACTCCACAGGAACAAGCGATCATTAATATTCCAGGAAGCCGGGCTAGCACGGATTTCGATTGGATGGATCTCAACAAATCTGGAGAGACAATTGTTAAACTTCGCGACTTAGATGGCGTTCCTCTCATACTGATTCACGGAGCAGATGGGGATTTGGTCGCTTTCAGGCCTCTTCAGGAACGCTTCTCCTCGCCTCTCTGGGCCATTCAGACGACGCCAGAAACGCCTTATCAATCCATATTTGCTACTGCTAGATTCTACTTCGATGCGATCAAGAGGGAGAGACCAGACGGACCTTACAGGATCGCCGGATTCTCCGCGACATGTCTCATCACGCTGGAATTGGCACGCTTACTGGAGGCAAACGGGGACCGCGTTGCACAGCTAGCCTTCCTCGATCACTTCCCCATGCTCTTTTGCTCTCCGATGTGGACATGGGATGCGGCCACCATCCTTCAGGGCAGGGCAAGTGACGCATTGATCGCAGAACAGACTGAAGTTCTGTGCTGCACTCTCCGAGGTGATCCTACTGTTGACAGACATATCGTTGCAGATGGCCTGATGGATGCAGTGAATGGGAAGGATGTTCAGCCGCATATCAGGCGCCTTCACGATACGCTCAAGGCCCTGGCGGATCTAATCGCAGCCTTTTTGCTGGACCTTTCCGGTGCAGAATTAACTACACTTCCGGATGCGTTGGCGAAGTCGATTCAAGGAGTAAACGCGCCTGCTACAGTATATGTGGCCTCCACGGGTATACAAATGGCGTTACCTGCCGACAAACGGGCCGCCTGGGCTGATTTCGGTATTCACATGGTCAAAAATGCGACGGCCGTTACTATCGAGGGTGACCACTATGGGTTTTTGGAATCGGCCTCGTTTATCGACAACATTCAATATGGTTGGGAAGGCCGATAAGAAGGAGGATCATACGCTTTTTAGATGATTTCATTTCGGCGGAGAACAGTGTTTGTTACACATAAATCATGCCCATCCCCTTCATTTCTCTGTGAAGACTAGTACAAACAGACAAGAGTGAAAATAAAGAGTCGTGGCAGCGATTTTGCCGACAAAGTATGAAGACAGATTGTCACTAGAAAGGGCTGGGCACAAGGCGTCGACCACGCAGTTCAACTTGAGAGCACTATGGAATGTTATTGTGGTAGGCTATCGCTGGCAACCCCAACTACTGAACTTTAAGGAGAAGTTAGCATACAACATCATCAACGATCTTTCCGTACTGTTACGCATTTGCGGCAATCGCGCAAACGGCTGAGGTGAGCTACTTTCTACTTTATTTTTGTTACAATGTACATTACTTACACGCTATTCACTCGTAGTGTACTTATTTATGTTAGGTGAATATTACAGACGTTCGCAATCGCGCAAACGGCTGAGTATACTTACTTTATGTTAGGTATTCATTGCACGCTCGTCTCACCAAAACCTACACGTTCCTACCCAAAAAAGATGAACAGGCTTTCAAGACTCGAGAAAGCGACGCTTGTGATGAAGAGCCCTGATATCAAGCCGAGGGCGCCATACACGGGCCAACGTTCAGTGGAAGACGGCGACAATGGCCGAGGATTAAGCAGATGGAGGACCACGTGATGACGTGTCCACGGTCCAGCAGTGTCGTCTTTCCCACGCTCGTTCATGTCCTAGCGTCAGCCAGATACTCGTTGAGAACCCTGCCGGACAGAATGTTGTCGTACACTCAGATCCAAAGACAAAAATGGCCTTTCAAGGTTCCTGGCCGGGATATCGATGCGCACACAGTGGTAAGTATTGATCCTCAGAGGCCGCCAAGAAACATTGTTGATCTTTCTCTTCCAGCGGTTGTAACCTTGGCTTCGACAGCCGACCTCACTCATGTGCAAACCCCTGTTTTGACTGCCAATTTACGGGCAGGCGAACATGGAAGGCTGGGCACCATCGAGCAACGCTGAGAATGCCGGAACAGGCCAGTATGATTCGGCGGCCGTCACACTTCACGTCTGCACTGTTCAAGGATAGATCCGCTGTTCGTGTACGCAGTGCGGCGATGGTGACGAGCGGCACGACGGGATTTGCGACAAGGACGGCTGCGATCTCAACTAGTTCTGGATCGGTGACAGGACGTCCCTTGGCAAAGGCATAACAGTCGAAACGAAGTCGAAGTTCACGGTCGTGACTCAGTTTGCCACCGTCTACAACACGGCGACGGGGGGTGCTCTATGAGATTCACCGGCTGTATGTGCAGTACGGGAAGGTGGTCCAGAAGTCGAATTGAACGTTCCCGGTATGGAGACGTTCGACTCGATCAGGGATGAGTTCTGCGATGCACTGAAGACGGCGTTCGGCGACACGAACACGTTTGAGTCGATGGATGGACTGGGGATGACGGGCACTTCGACCGACCAAGGCATGGTACTGGTGATGAGGAACATGCTGTTGGTTGGACAACGACTACCCGACGGATGTTTCGGGCACGCGGCAGCAGTGCCACTACATCCGGTGTGTCCGCCGACGTCGCAGAGCCCAGGCTCGTCTGTGACGTTCTACAGCATCAAATTCGGGTCGACATTTGCATGATCCCCTTTTGGTTGTTCTGTTGCTGGGTTTCTTGGGTGTCCAGTTATTCTTTATCTGTTTCGTTGGTTTGTTATATGGATAGCGTGTATAGGTCTCCTTTCGTTTCTGGTCACATCGAGGTTATTTTCATGCCTAGAAAATAACTGGAATACAGCCTAGAGCTCTAGTATAAGCTGTGAATAATGACAATAACCAAGTCTGAATCAAACCCGACGAAAGAAGACTCTGGAAAAAAAGGCCACTACATAGTACTAGTACTTCCCCTCTGTGACTTTTAGTCATAAATGATAAATACAGAAATGACCCGTTCTGAATCGGCGTGTAAGCACGTGCGCTTCGTTGTAGCCGAACAAAGCCGGGCTCAAAGCAGGCGTAAGTACTCTCAATGTTCAACGTTTGTTTCAGACCTTCCCTGCCTTCTCCACCAACATCGCTGTCATGTTCGGTGATGCGCTTTCTCGAAGGACGGCTGTTTTTACTCGCTCTTTGCTTTCACGAAGAGCGATTTCGGTGTACAAAGGCAAGCAAGCACCTTATCCTCACTCAACTCCTTCCTCCCTTACCATTTCTATCACAGGAGCAATAGCGTACATTGTCGGCTTCATCTTCATCTTTCTGCGGCCCTTTGACAATCTAAGCGCATATCCAGCAACCTTCACCTCGATGACAATCCTGCTTATCGTTGGTGGCGCCGGGAAGTCTTTTGGGAGCTGCATTCAGTCGACCACACTGTCGCTCGTCGGCGTTGGCTGCGGTGCGGTAGGCTTTGTCGTCCTTGCGGAACTGGTTGGCAGTCAAGTCGCGCAAGGTTTCGTATTTGCAGCTTTGGTGTATGCTTTCGCGCTCGTGAAGGCACAGGGAATCAAGTGGTTTTCGCTCGCGCTGCTCGCCATTCTCATGTCGTTCAATGGAATATACACCTCGTGCGCTACTTCCAAACTCCATTATTATAGTTTTTATTGTTCTCACCGTCAGAATAATGCAGATTACTCGTAGGCGGCTTCAAGTCTGCATACCTTGCAGAGTATCTCAAAACATATTGGCAAGCATGCCTTCTGTTGTACTGCCTCACAAAAAAGCTGATAAATGTCGAGGATAGTTGGGGAGGTGCCATCGTCCTCGTCGTCAATGTTCTAGTTCTGCCGGTTTCAAGCGAAAAGGAGATGCGACAGACGCTTATACTAAGCTTGGAGCACATCTCTACGTTCCTTCACCTCCTCGCAAAGGTACGAGTATTTGACGTCCTGGATTCCAATCCTCGAGGCTAATCCCAAGCTTTGCCGTGTATGCCAGGGATACACACTTGAGATCACAGAAGAGGAGAGGGTTGTCAGAGACCACCTAGTGCAAGGTATTCGGGTGAGCAACGTCTTGAATGAAGCTTGAATCATCCTATTCACCTAGTCTGCTCAAATCAACCTTTTAGGCAGATTTCGGTTTGCTTTCTCAAGTTCGAACAGTTTCAGTTTGCGGGTAGCTCATGCTCAAGTATTTGCTTTCCTAGAAAATTGACGAGACGTTCATCGAGGTTAACTACTCGCGTTTCTCGACGAAGAACTACCAAGTAGCTTTCCATATTTTCGATTAAATTTGCTACATGTACACCGATCTCATCATGAAAGTCTTTCTAGTGCTTCGTAACACGCATTCGCAGGATGCAGCAAGTGAGTGTGTTTCTCCCTTCCGATATTGTCTTCATCTGACGGTGCTCTCCGTTTGTTTCCTTGCTTTGTTAGAGCTTGATTACAGCGTACTCGAGTCTTGTCAACGTAGAGAAGAAGGACACCGAGCTTTTCAGGACAAAGTTTCTTCCGAGCACCTCGAAGAGTTTCAACAAGCTTCGTGGAGGTACGTTTTCTCCGTCAGCCGTATCGCAATAGGTTTTTCAAGCTTTCGAGTTCGTACTAATGTTTTGTTGTTGTTGTTGTTGCATTCTTATACACCATTGTACTCCGAAGCTCTCAACGTAACAATGCGCGAACTCAGCGTTGAACTCGGCTGTCAGGCCCTTGCGATGCCTTCATCTTCAGCGGGGTACGCAGAATTCATGGATATCGAGCGTCAAGGGTCCTCGCTCAGTCTAGGATTGAGGCGGGAGCCGAGCTCGGCTAGCTTGGGAGGAAACACGGTAGATGAAAGGCTTACATCTGTGGCGAGGAGGCTTGCGGAGGAACTTGGAGAGGATAATGAAATGGAGGCGGATAATCCCATCGCCACAACGAACAACGAACAACGTGAAGGAGGATCAGGAACGTCTGTACAGATGCTGCCCACACAATTGCCTTTGTCAGTCTCCATTACCGACGCGGCTCCGGAAGGGGATCCAAATCAAAAAGATGGCACGTCTGGATCTGGTTCACAGCAGCACACGCTTACTGCACCCAAGCTGCCCGTACCGACCGATAAGACTGCTGCACCGTTTAAACCTGCGTCGGGTTTATGCATCCGCTCTCTCCGGCGCGTATTTGATGAATTCTGCGCTAACCAGCACGATATTCTGGTACAGTGCCTCAGTGATGGACAGCTGCATGGCGCGGACGATACTTTGCGCTTGCTCGAGCCGCTCCCGTCATTGAAGGATACCTATCAATACAAATATGTCCCTTCCGCCGTGGACGGATTGAACGCGAAGCTATCGAGTACGCGGCCCCGACGCAGACGCAGGACATGGATGGATCGGACAACAGAAAGCGGATATGCGACGCCTGTCGCTGCCGCGTCGCCTGATGAGAAGCAAGGCGATATTTTCTATGAGATCGCAAGGGAAAGGACGAAGCATGATCAAAGCAGTGATGAAATCACTTCAGCAAGCCACCATAGTCTGACGCGAGTGTACTCTTTTTTGTTTGCCATGGAGTGAGTACGACCATTATACTTTCTGCGTTGTTGGAAGTGGACTCATTCTGGGCCCTATTTATATTTGCGACAGACAGTTCGTAAGCGAACTCGAAACATTGTATAACACCGCGAATACCGTGTCTCCCCGCCGGCTTCGTGTCCATTATTTCCCTCGGCTGAACCGTCCAGACAACGGATCCACGCGTCATCAAAAGTCACTTGCCGAACTCAAAGGGAAGCACCACTGTCTGTCCAAAAGACGTTCAGAGGACCCGGAGGATCCATCGTTCCGTGAGCTCAACGTTGCAGAGGCCGTTGCATTGCTGGAGCACCGCACACTTACGCGTCCGGGTCCATCAATCTTTCAGCGGGTTTTCGCCGCGGAACAGTGGCTGCGCGGTTCTTCCAGCGTGTACGCGGCGAAGACGGCCGCAGCCGCGTCCGTTTACGCAGTGCTTATCTTGCATCCTGTCCCGCGCCCATGGTTCATAAGTTTTGGCATGTTTGGTGGCGCCCTAACGATCGTGACTGCACTCCAACCGACCTTGTAAGCTTTTTGTCAGTAATTGTTAAGACTTCTAGCTTTAGTTTAAATTATGATCTTTGTAGGGGGCAAAGTGTCTTTACGTTCATATTGCAGATTTTAGGGTCTGGGTTCGGTTATGTCTGGGCTCTTATACTACTCGAGGTAAAATTGGACAGTATCGGGCGAGAAGACTCGCTAACTAATCTGTCTGGTAGATCTTCAAAAATGTTGGAGGATATCATTTTAACCCGTGAGCATTCTGTCCTCCGTAAGATCATTCATTTTGACCAAATTATTAACTTCGATCCTTTTGAGATATGGGATCATCACTCTTCTTATGCCTTACGCGCTCGCACTCTTTTATATTCTCTATAACAAGCCGCAGTTCTTCGTGGCGGGAATTCTTGGGCTAAACGGTGTTGGTGAGCATGCGCAGAGTTATGCAAGATATATCTACTTCGTAGCTAAACATATGCCTTGAAGGTACGGTGCTCATCACCGAGTGGGTAAATGTGGAGTATCTAGGGAAAGCAACCTATGATTCGCCTGTGCTGAGGTTTGGGAAAGCATTCACAACGTTAGGTGTCGCCCTCGGTCTAGTGGGCATCTTTCAGGTGGGACGCTCTGCCATGATCTCTGCTAGCTGTGACTCAATAACGACTGTTTTGTTCTCTGGCCATGAAGTTATTTGTCCTCCGCAACCCCGCTCGGCGATCATTGCGAAAACGCATCGGTGCAATGCTTTTTTCCCAGTTGAGTTATCTTACTCTTCTTCAGGCCTTCGTTCGTGGAGGTGAGTGCTTACTTTCCTCCTGGGACAAAATCGATCGCTGAGGATTGATATGTCGTTATTATCATTCAGTAATGCCAACGGATGCGAACCGGCGAGCCCCAGAGGCTGCGATTGTACGAGTGGTAGAGGAACTACGGCACCGTGAGCTGAAGCTTCAGGCCGAGCTCATCGCGTTGCGGCCGCTTGTTGGGTATGAGAACCCTCTCTTCTTTTTGTTCATCAGCTGAAGGAGGTCAGATTTGCTTCCAATGAGGCCCAGTTTCAGCACCCATTCCGGGAAGATATCGTCAACAAGGTTCTGCGCACCAGTCAGGTCATGTTAGGCATGTCTCACGTTCATTCGGCAGAATCATATTATCTGTCTTAACCTCTATATATTCGTAGACCGAATGCGTGAATCTCGCGTCGCAATCTCATCCGAGCCGCTCCCGGACGTCGTGTTGCGGAACTATGTACAGGTGCTGGCGCCGTACCGACGGCGCAACAGCCAGATCTTGCAACTTGGGTATTACTTAGTCGCGAGCTCGATTATGGCGAAAGCCCCGCTGCTGCGCGAGACACCCGCAGAACTTGAGAGTGCAGGGGAAACTGCCAACTTTATGCACGATATGCTTGTCCTTGCGGGGCGACATGCGCGTACGCCCGAAGGTGCGCTCACGATTCGCAGTGGGAGCTTCACGAGGTATTTCCATTACCTCGTGGGGATCACGAGCTTGAATGAACATTTAAAGGTCTGTGATCTTCATTTCTGTAAAGCATTCGTGCTAAAAGCTGGTATCACGGATAGATAGTGGAAGACGCCTGCAAGGACCTATTCGGGGAGCTGGAGGACCATCTCACTTGACCTGCACTGATGGAAACGGGTCGCTCATTCATTCGCTATTCTTATCATGTCTACAATATCTATGGTATGATACATTAGCTAGCTTTCTTCGTATACCTGACAGTTGTGACAGGCATGGTCTACCCGCTGTAATTCTCCTTCTCAAGGCTTGCAACGTCGACTAGTAGCTGGTCCTACAAATGCTTCAGAGTGTCGCCTTTTGATCGTAGAAACTACTTCGTGGCACACTGGATATGAAGCGCAGGGTGCAACAGGCATTGAAAAATTGCCAGTTAAACGCTAAAACAGATTATAATTGTGTTTACTGTACATGCACATCGCATCACGATCTCTGGAAAGCCTGTAATGTCGTTGAAAGTATCGAGCGGAGGAGCATCCGAACGTGTTTATTCGCGTGGTATGTGTAGAGGAATGGCGGCAAGTTTGGGGCAAGTGAATCAATAGTGGATGGGCGGAACGATCCCCTTGTGGGCCAGTAAGCAGGCGTCGACAGGCTCGACGGAGGTGAAAGTATCCGATAAGCAGTGGAGGATTGCAAGAACAAGGCGTGGCAGGGGGATGGATGAATGAATAGAGATAGTGGTCAAATCCCACAACATGAGTCTGGCCCGCAGAAGTGCATCACTCGTACGTGCTCAGCCTATGCGCACTCGGTGACTAATATGAGCGCCGCTTGTTCGCTACTTTGCACCGTAGTAATAACCTGAGCAAATGTGCCAGAGACGACGCGGGAAGGTACAAGTAATAATTCGGCGCATCGGCGCATCACTTAATCGTCATATAAAAGATGTACTCACAGTCCGCCATTTAAATCAGTTGCATACATAAGAGATCATGTCCTTCCGTGTCGATTACAAGTTGCATTCCAGGTGATTGCCTATTCCATCTGCGCTCGGCGAACACTGCTGCAGACGGTTGCGGGAGAAGCTGGAAAGCACAGAGGCTCGTGCGTGCTCTGACAGTGAGGCAACGAAACGGCGGTGGCGGACATGATGAACGCATTAATATTGAAGTACGTAGATACTAAGGCGAACGATGCGTACTATATTAGTAAGTGGGAGCGTGCGTGTCTCGTCAAATTCCTGCGGCTGCTGTTAGGGCTCCCGATGCGTGCTATTGTAGGCATGCGCTGAAGCCATGCGAGCTTGACGACACGTCAAACAAAATCCAGGCGAACGGAAGATGTGAGGAGCCGAGCAGAATCTAGGGAAAGCGACGCATCTGGTTGAGACACGATCGGTGAGTCGTCGTGCAGAGTAGACGGGGATGCAGATGCGCGTGCTACGCGGTTGAGGAAGACGCGGGGCGTCAAGCCGGTGCTACTGGGGGCATTAGATTTGCACCTGATTTTGGCCTGGCCTTAGATAAGCAGTCAACCAGCGAGCCTGCGAAATGGAAGTCGAAGGCTCTTGGCATCTTATTAAAACGATTGATTCCATATATGGGGCGGAGCTGGGCAAATGGCGAAATTCTGTAGAAGCTTCAGCGAAAGGTTTGAGCGAGCGTACCTCAAGGCATCAAAGAGTAGAGAAGCAATTATGTAACATTCACTCTGAGCGTAAGTTCCGTTACTATTCTTGGTACGGGTAATCTCCAATATTAATCCGTTCAAATTCACCGAGTCTCGCGGTATGCTTCAGGCCTAGACCGCTTACAGGCAGTTCAGCGAGTTGCTACGCTCCACTTATTGCATAGTATCTGAAGCTCTCACAATCCTCTGCTTCTCTAGCAACCTCATACTGGTGCACAATCTGAGAACACCTCATGATGGACCTCATCCTTCCTTCCTCAAAGCAGGGGCTCTAGCTCCGATAGGAGTCAATACAGTATCAACACCGACTGCGATGTTGACGCGCTCTCGGCTACTGCCTGTGGTGAAGAGCAGGAGGCTACCCGGTATTGATTCGGAGTCAGTTGATTTCGCTCTTTGGCTATCATGTATATTTTATAGAAAGCTCTTTTTCGGTGTGACGGCCCCCACCGCCATTGTGTTATAAGAGTTCCTGCAAAAACCGGTGTCGAATGAAACTGTTTCTTTGATGCCCAGCCACTTTGAGATATCCGCGGTCATTCGGTGCGAAACTAGTACTTGCTGCTGCACTTCGAGCCAGTTGGCTCCCTTGCGACCGGAATCCAGAACCGCACCTTAGGCACACATATGCCCTTGACTTTGAAAACGATTGATTACTCTGCCTCATGGGTCTAACATCCGACTGGAACCCGGGGAGCTTGTGATGCTAAAAAAACAAAATGCGCCGCGGGGCTGCGGTGTACTAGAGTTTCGAAGAGACCTTTAATGTGACAACAGCTCTTTTGGCCATGATGTTGGTATTAGCGCGGAGCCATACTGTATGCAGCATACTTGAAGCTAGAAAACAGGCCTAGGCCTTGCGGACAACCTTCGGATGTGGGGTCGGAGCCTAAGACATGAACGGCCCCCTCGTTGCTTTATCGAAGCTCTCGACAGACCAGCAAAGGAAGCTCCAAGACCATAGAGTTATAGGTGACCTTAGATTGCACAGAGCTTGGTTGATCCAGTCCCCATATATATGTCTGCCGGAGGTACAAGCGAGCGCGGGAAAAGTAAAAGCTAGGAGGTAGGCTTACATAATCTATATAGCACTCCTACTTACAGGAATACCTAAGGTCTTCACGACATCTTCATCCATCCTACATTTACTTATGAAATCCCTGGATTCTGGAGTGAAATTACTATTTTATCGCATACGAAACAAGATACATCGCTATACATAGTTCTGGGTACCATGACGCTCGTAGCCTCTAATTCTCCTGCGGTACATGAAACAGCGAGCAATTTGCCCTGTAATGCGCCTTCACATGAGCATCAATCTCGGAACGTTGTGCAGATCGGACAATTAGTACACCACAAATGTAGCAGAAATGTCTGAAAACGTTAGTACGTTATTTGAACCATATGAAACGCAAAGAAAATATTCAAAAACGCACGTATTGCAGCCAGGCGACCCACACTGACCATAAGTAAGAATTTTGATCGAAGTTCAGACTGCTATCTCGCTCACCGTCATATGATTACAGCCCTCCGTCTTCTCCGTAGGCGTCTTACAGCCAGGGCAGTGTTTCCATCCGCGTTGTGACATGAGATGGTTGAACTCCTCACTACCATCACAAGAGTGAATTGGACCGTCTGTACTCGCCGAGATTTCCTGCTGGCAGTCTTTGCACCAAGAATAAGAGCAATTCGGAAAGGGACAGAACAGGACCTTTGCTCGCTCGAACTCATGCTTGTCGACGAAGGCGCTTCGGTTGCACCTATAAGAGGAGAAGCTCAAATGAGGTAAGGATGGTATACACAGAAAACTCGCCTTTTGCACAATATCGGAATAGAGAACTTTGTTATCTGAAGTTCATTGAAAATTGTGTACGATTTCTCCGAAATTCCTATCTGGTGGATCAATGCCTCTGTAATATCTATCGTCAATGAGAACAAATCAGCCGTTCGTCCGACGTTCTGCCCAAGAGACACTTACTCCCTCTACCTCCGCCGTCCTTTTTGGCAGTACAGCATGGGCATGGCATAGGGAATTTGCGCTCCTCGAGTTTTGAGGAGATGTACTGGCGAATACAACTTCGGCAGAATGCGTGCTCGCAACCGTCGATCCGAGCAACGTCGTCGATGGGAAGTTGGTCCATACATATGCTACAGTCAAATATCTGCTGTACGAAAGAGGCCTGCAGGAGTTGCATTTGCGCAGCGAGTGCTATATCTTCGGATTGATAATCCATCTGCATGCGTATAGCTATGTCCAGGTCGTCTTCGTCATCAGTATAGGATGCCCTTCCCTTTCCCTTCATTCTTGTACTGGAGAGACTCGTCGACGATACACTTGGCTGGGTAAGATGACTGATTTTGTCGCAAAACACCGTAGTAGCTGAACTTGAAAATGGATCTGAGGAGCTTCCGACGCCATGTGGAGTTCGAACCATAATATGCTCGTCTGAGGATTGGTCTTCGAAATCAGTTTCGCTAGTGCAGAGGAGTGATTGCCAGGCACTGGCATTCAGGGCCGAGGTCCTCCGAAGAACGCTCTCCCTTAGCTCTCGTAGTTCGTTCTGCTCGAAAGCATGGGAGGCTCTCTCGTGTTTAAAAAGCTCAATTTGGTCCTCCATGAGCTCTAAGTCTTTTTTCAAGCGCTCGTTCTCGGAGGCAAGCAACGCCCGATTCGACTGTGCCTCGCTCTCCTGAGCCCTCGTCAGCAGGATAGCACAGTTTGCCTCTTGAAACGCTTGTTCTGCGTCCCGCGACATCCGCATGTCACTTCGCGAGCATTCGAAGAAATGACCTGACACGTGCGCAAGAAGCTCAGCCTGCCACTGCAGGCCACTGTCGGGAGCAAGGAGGCGTGAATCAACCGGAAATAGACTCGCAAGGTATTGTGCAGCCGACTCTCTGGATCTGCAGAAAAAGAAAGCCGCACCCGCTGGATGCGCCGACCGGGGGTGAGAATCGAAGACAACGAACAAGTCTTGAAGAGGATGTACGACCCTCAGGCAAGTAACTATCTCAGGCGGACGAGTTATGACGACTGCGCATGAGCTACGCTGACTGGGAGAGCCTGTGAGCTGCTCGAGGTGGCTGTTTGACATATGAGCAATAAAATATCAAGCATCATAATTAGCCACCCACCGAAGCATTCTTTCGAACTTTGGCTTTCCAGCTTGACCGTAGTCCGTCCGAACGAGCTTGAGGGACGCCTCGAATAACGGCGTCTTGTAGATATCGTCAACTTCAAGGTGAGCATCACTGGTCCATTTTGCACATATAGACATTATCTCCTGTTCCCATTGGAGGTTTCAGTCGTCTGTGATCTCAGGGGTAACGAGAAAAGCTTACCTCCATCGTTTCTTTCAACATTATTGTCTCTAATAGCTCATCACCAGATATTCCCTGATGCTCCAAGGACAGGAGATGCCGAGCACAGTTCATCGCGGCCAATCCACATGCTGAAGCAGACCCGACGCGACTGTATTGACTTGACCCTGCGTGCGTACAAAGACATTCCTTTCCATTGAGAATACGATGAAGCATTGTAGCTCTAGTGCGCGTCTGAATCTGGGCAGATTGGAGGCTGCGACGAATAACTGTCTTTCGTAGTCGGATGGCCAAGTTCACGAGGTCCGAAGCCAGGAGAAATCGATAACCAAAGAACCGAGCAAGACCAACTTCATTAGAGCTTTGGATAGGACTCGAGGTTTACACGGGTACTTCGAACCCCTAGGAGACCGTTCATTGCAGCATGCATCGAATAGGACGACATGCTTCATAGGCGAGCGATGATCGGGGGGTCAGCACTGACAGCAGCACAGCAAAGTGACTTGTGCGGCACTTTGATCAGCGCTTCTCACGGCGCTTAACTATGAATGTTCCTAATAAGGCTGTGATCACGAGGTGTAAACAGTGTTGAGGCGCTCAACCAGTGCTTTTTAGAAGGCTCAAGCGTTTGAAAACGAGTCTGTTACTGCCCAAACCGACTGCCTGCTGTCAGAAGAACACTACAGCGCGGAAGTTAAAGAGCTTCACGAGGCTGAAGCTTATACGAGACCGCGTGTACCTTCATCGCCCTTCATCGCCTTCCTATCAGCAACACAAAGAGGGGCGCGTTCTTTGTGAAGAGCGAGGAATCTCAGTGCTTGTCTCCAATGTCGTACTTGGATATCCGATCCGATGAAATCGTCTATATAAGCAGAACTTTGAAGGAGAAGAAGAGGCCAACGCACTCTGAACCCCTAGGTTTCTCGACTGCGCCTAAGCTCTTTTTTATCCAAGACGTCGCTTTCCTACAATGGACTCAGACTTTACACCTCATGAAACGTTCACAAATACCAGGACAAAACAGTCGGCATCCGACGGGAGTGGCCACGACATTGTCTGTACGAACCGTTTCACTCGCCCGACGAAATATTTACTGATTTCTCCATCAGCAAAGCGGGCTGCTTCTTCCACCATCGCATTTTATGAGGTCAATCACACAAGCAGCTTCGATGCAATGGACGTGGACAAGCAAGACGAGAAGGCCACTGATGACTGCGATGACCTCTATTTTTCCGATTCTGAAGCCGAGTTTGTTGATGCCGAAAGCGACGCCCCTAGCACGCCTTCGATAAACAATCTCCATATGACAGACATCCCTCGCAGTTCTCCAGACGATCGAAATGAAGGTGATGCGAACGAAGGAGAAACAGAATTTAGCTTTGCCGACACTCCAGGCGCCAATTCAAGTCACGGACTTCCCTCTAAAGACGACCCCAGCCGCAAGGGCGATGATGCACCGCTTGAAAACGTCAAGATAGATTCGACTGTATCTCCTGACGGGTGCTCCACCATTCGCATAGGAGATCTGGATGCTCAGAGCAAGTATCAACCTGGTGTGAGGGGATCATTCACGAAAAAAGCGGTTTCTCGGAAGCAGTCGTTGGACTTGGTCGATAGCATCAAAGGTCTTTATCGAATTCTAGACCTTATCTCCGAGCGCGGAAGTGGTGGCCTAGGTGTGTCGAACCAAGTGGTTTATATTTGATTGAAGCTAAAGGTATTCGATACAGTTGATAAAGTGATAATCGATCAGGCTTCAACTGGCTGCTTCATAAATGAAGTTTGCCCAGGTGCATACAAGGACTTGACTAAAGTCGACTTCAAAGCTATGGACGAAGTCAACGTGAAGCCGCTGGGCATCTACGGCAGCAAGAGCCAGATTGTCCGCTTTCTTCGCGAAAAGGGGGTGATCGACGATCATACGTTCGTTTCTTTCTTCAACCTCCTCAAACTACATCTAAACGCGGTGCTTTGGTATTCAGGGCAAAGCTTCTAGTTTCACCTCAATCCGAAGACGCATCGACCGTCTCTCCAAGCCTGCGTTCCGGTTTGTACGCACTGACGGTGCAAGAAGCCTCAGCGACCGAGCGACGTCTATTCGTCATCTTTTGGCCTGAGGACACGACCTGGGATGACAATGCGATCACCACCGTACGACGCAACAGGATCACGTTCATGAGGTAAGTGTACGCTTCACGATCAATGCAACTACTTATAATAGTTGGTCTCTTGTTCGATTACCATCTTGACTAACGTGCTGTGCAGGTACTTGACGAAAATCACAGACCAGATCTTGGTGCTTATCTCTGAGGAACATGGTCGCGCTCTCGTATGGGAAGATCCGGACAATACAGGAGACGACGCCACATCAGTGATGGCTTTTGAAGACCTCGAAGAAGAAACGGACAGGTTGTTCGCCTTTGAGGTTTCGAAAGCCAACGAGCAAGAAGAGAATGTAACTTTTCACGAGGGACTTAAGGTGCGCGGTCGTTTGTTGCTTGCGTGCAGATCGACATCTCTTAATGTTGATTTCTTGGATATAGATCAAGAGCCCGCTTATAAAGGATGCATCGGTGTCGGAGGCATCAGCCGTGGTAGGCATATCGGAGTCTCAGCTCAGCACACGCTTGGTCGCTGGAGACACAAGGCAGGCACTATTGACTGTGGAATTCACTCCCAGTCGTCAGACCCAACGGAGGTATTATGAAACCTACTCAAATCCAATGCAACTCAAAAGTAGCCTGTGAGGCGTTTTAAACTGTTACAAAATGAATTCACTAGATTTTTCGTAGGTTCAGCAGAGACGTGGCTTTACGTCTTAGCAAGGATATTTCACACGACGCCATCTCGATTCTCGTTACAAATGGTTTGGACCAGAGGTATCCTGAAGCTGTATCGGCTTTCAACGCACGCGAGAGAGAAAACGAAGAACACAACAGGCATGACAGAAGGTTGAGGACGGACACAATCGTCCAGGACCTAAAGGCGTCTGAGCCGAAATTGAGAGATGCTCTGGAAACTTACTTCGTCAATAAAATCTTGAATGTGTTTCCGTAGGTGATTTTCTTCTCTCGAGACTTCGGTTCTCACTCGAATGGTAGTAAACTCGACGAGGCTACTTTGCGCGGGAAGATAGGAATTGAGCTGTCTTCGAAGGAAGCGCAGAACGTAGAACAGGGTACGTTTCTGTCTGGCTGATAGACTGAGTTATCAACATTTGCTCTGCTAGGTTATATCATGAATCTGTTCAACATCTATCCAACATTCAAGCAAAAACTCCTGGAAATGGTACCGGATATCGACTTCCCAGCTATTAGATCAGAAGATCGCGCGTTCACAAAGGCCATGAAAAAGGTACTCATCTGCAACCATCTTTTCTGCAACAACGAGCTCGCGGCGAGTGAACGAGAAGTTGTCTGGGATCTTGTCGATTCCGGAGTTGAGAGCGATAATATGAAAGCTGCGGAGAAGTTTTTAAAAGATGACGATGCAGGCGTCCTTTCGAGCATCGTCCGTGGGTGGGGCAAGGTTGGTCGAAGCTTTCTCTCTGTGTCTGGCTCATCCTCCGAGCAGGACGGCCCTGTCAAGGAAGCTCGAAAGGCTATCCATCATATAAAATCCATCGATTTTTTTGCTATGGTGGACGGTATATTAAAGGACTGGCCCGTGCTCGAGCCTGGCGTTCGGATGACTTTTAACATAGCCAACGAATATTTCGCGAAGCGCATTACGGATACACTACGTTCGGCACCTCATAGGCTTATTTATGAACAAATCGGGTACTGCAGGCGCGAGTTGGAGCGAGAGCTTGGAGTAAGCCTTAGTGAAGAACGGAAGTCTTCTCGCGCTCAGCTTCTCGTCGATCTTGAAAACGCCTACCTCACTGAAGCTGATCGGTGAGTATGCTAGTCATAGTCGCTTTACCATGCTCTAACTTCCATTAGTACACGGACTATCCTCCTCGAGGACTTGGTGCGGCTGCAGCATCCTTACAGTATGTTTCATTGTCCCGCAGACGTGCTTTTGAATGTTAATCACCGTTTAGTGTATTCCGAAAATTATCGTGCCACAGGTTCAAAAGTTGACCAATCGGAGCCGAGCATGAAGTATACAGTCCATTCTTTGGAGTTAACCGAAGAAGACAAACATCGGATAAAAATGGACTCCGCCTTTGCTCCTAAGCCTAAGCTTTCCGAGCGCGGTGCATACAGCTTCGGTTTACAGTTGGGCACCGAGATCAGGTCAGCCTAACGCTTTTTTTCTAAGACAAAAGAGTGCGTTACGCTGACGCTTGTGTAGGCTCATTCGGCTTCTAGCAAATGATAAGTGCCTCGTCGTTGTTGAAGGCCGAGATCATGATCTTTATGTTTATCTCGAGAGCGCAAATACCTTAGACGCAGCCATCGCGAACAAACGTTACACAAAGCATATCAATCGAGAGAAGACTGGCCATGACATTGCTTTAACATACGACGAAGGCAAACGAATGCTAGTCATTTGTGGAGTGGATGCTCAAAAGGTTCGCTAAGTGAATCCATTTTTGCCATACATATTTCAATGCTAACACGTATCAGCCCCTCGTACAACTCTATTACTTCGTCTTCGATGAGAGATACCAGTCCCTGCAGGCGCAGGGAAGCGCAATCAACTTAACGGCGTGGTATGCGCCAGAAATACCGAAGATAATCGATATCCACATCGTTAGTAGCAGTGACGAATTAGCGTTGCTGGAGGACACAGGGAAGTTGCGAGTATTTTCAACAGTGACGCAACAGTTTCGGTCAGTGTTCGATCTCAACTGCAAGCCTATTGCTTGCTGTCTTTGCTAACAAAAATGCTAGACCTGCACTCCTGCAACTACGTTCGTCTCCGTTGACGACGTTTGGGACGCCCGATGGCTCTTGTTTTGGCGCAATTTGTTCTCAAGATGGCGAATCAATCCTTCGTATCTACCATTGGGCATCCATGGGTTCGCATGAAGGCTTTGCTATCAGTCTCCGTCACCCTGTCTCTTCGTCTCCTATTGTATCTGCTCTCGACGAGAGGAAGAACGTACATCTTTTTACACTCAACACCAGCGGCAATAGTTGCCAATCTATCCGAATCAACATTACTCGCCCAGTGACAGAGTTCCAGTTTCGGGAGAAGAATAGTAGAAATTCTACGCAAGCAGAGGCGCGGCGAACATCCCATAATTCACTCATTGATTGCCATTCCGACGTCTGGACCCGCTTCCCTGTGGTCCCTGCAGTACGGCGACAAGCCATCATGTCTAGCGAGCTTCGCAAAGGCAGGTCAATATGTTTTGTTACCGTCTTGGAGACACGAGTGCCTTTCAAGGAGTATTTCCAGGATCTGATCCAGAAGTTTGAGAGAAGTACGAAGAAGCCTACTGCTACTTTCCTCAGCGACATTTCTGTCTTGACATGCGACTTCAGCTCTGCAGTCTCGAGCATTCAAGCTGATCATGACTCTGACTCTTCTTCAGTCTACAAAGCTGGGGAATGGATCGTCGACATATTTTGTTTAATTCCCATCCATATTGCGATCGCTCGAGATAACCGTTTCATTCCTTTGAAGGATGGTGTCTGGGCTCCCGAAGTCGAGAAATCCTTGCTGGGAGCCGACGTCGGGCGTGTGGCAGATACTTTGTCGTTTGGATGGTACGAAAGTATCTTCCAATCATATATGTCGACGAAGGTGTTTTTGGTTTTCTTATTGAGTCATATTGTTACTGATTTCGTGAACCATAGCATGTCAAAGTCGTATCGTCAATGGGTAAAGAACTCGTCCTTCCTAGGCTCAAATTTACACTTTGCTGACTTCCTTATTAGGAGAGCAATCCGTCGGGAAAAGCTTCGCTTTAAACCATCTTGCCGATACGTCCTTTGCAGGATCGGCCATGCGGACGACCGAAGGCGTATGGATGGCGGTTACACCGACAGAGAATGAGCTGATAGTCGCACTCGATTTTGAAGGTCCGTCGATACATCTAGACTGTGTAAACTTCAGTCACAATTGACACGCACTCCAAGGCGTTCATAGCATCGAGAGATCAGCTCAGGAAGATACCCTCCTCGTTCTGTTCAATGCAGCGATCTCGAACTTGGTGAGTAAACTCGAATTACAGTCCGGGATACGGTGCTGAATTGAAATAGGTTCTCTTCCGAAACAACTTCGCTCTTTCAAGGGATATCACCAATCTCTTCCAGAGTTTCCAATCTTCCTCGTCGATTCTCGACCCTGAGGCAAATCGTTCGCTCTTCCAGTCCACGCTCGTAATAATTATTAAGGTAACATTATAATATATTCTTAAATCAAGCTTTGCTTGTTCATCTGAATAATTTCCTAGGACGTTGTAGATTCCGATCGTATCGAAATAGCCAGGGAGTGAGTCCCGTGTCCTGAATACGTGCTTATCCTATTCATGGCGCATTAGGTTCAAACTTAAACTGCACAAAATTGTCCAAGAGGAACAAGCGTCAAATTTCATCTCTCGTTTATATCGTGGCCGACTCAATATTATACCGTGGCCGGTTATTGAATCCCGTCAGTTTTACACTCTCTTTACGACCTTGAAAAAGCACCTGGATAGTCAATCTCCGACGCACGAGGGTGGAGGTGCTTTCCTTCTAAAGTTGAAGATGCTCATGGCAAAATTGAAAGTACGTGTGCGAATGCCCTACTTCCAAATACCGTGCATATAATAATATGATACTGCTGTAGACGAACGACTGGGGTTCACTGTCTCGTAGGTCTTCCCGGTCATCAAGCAACCTTGAAACTCGTTGACGAAAATTCACTAGAAAACATGGCAACCCACAGAGCACAGCATGTGCTATCTCTTCTATCGCGAGCTCTCACATTTGGAGCTACAGAGCTAGAGCCAGACGTCGAGCCATTGAAGGTGGTCTTTCGGAAACGATCTACGCCATGACGCTGATACAATTTTGTACCGACAGAATTTTGACACAAGCTACGAGATAGAAGCTGAAGACTCTAACGCGATCTTCTGGCTTAGCAACTCAGATGAGCATCAAATGAAGAAGGAAGGCATCCTGCGCGAGCTTTTCCACCTCTGGCCAGAGTTCGAGACGCGGCATCACAGACCTGATAACGAATGGATGGATCAACTTTGCTCATATTTGCAGGCGCTAGTCGACCAACGGGTGGCACATGTACAAGCATGGGTCGATTCTAACTTGTCCCAGTTTAATGGTAGCAACGCTGCCATTGAAGAGCTTCGGAGAGCACTCGATGCGAGGGTCGTTGAACTCAAGAGGAGCGTTCAGTTGTGCAAGACGCAATGCGGACGTTGTCACCTTCTGTGTGTTGGCACTCAGTTCCATGAAGGGAATCACAATTGCTCTACCAATCATACTTGTCCGCACCTCTGTCAATTTATCGACGAACACGAAGATTCACCCGATGCCTGCTCTTTACTGTACGTCTCGTATTCTAATTATGATTGTTGCTAATTACTTACTAGAAATTCTAGGGCTGGACACGAAGGCCTACACATGTATGAACATTTCAAACCCATTTTACTATTCTTATTGATCGAAAAACACAGTTGCGACCCAATGGCTCATCTTTGTGGGCATCAGTGTGACTTGAACGAAAGGAAGGGTTGCCAAGGAAGCTGTACTAAAGTGATTCTCTGCGCTCTGAGCAGCTTCCAACTGCTTCATACTGACCACCACTCAGGTAGCAAATCATGATGAAGCGGGCCATTTTTGCTCTGCACGTCGCCATCTGTGTGGAGAGGTCTGTGGACCCGCCCAGCAATCATTAGACCAGTATAATCTAACTTCAGTACCAAAATACAGACATGCGACCTACGAAAGGTGAAGACGCCTGATGGGAAGTTATACACTTGTCAAGGGACTTGCTCCACTTTGTGGTAAGTGTGATTCGACAATAAATAATTGGATCATACCGACAACCAACGAAGGGATGATGAACACGATACTCATATCTGTGATGCCACGTCCTGCCCAATCGCGTGTCAGCTTTGCGGCAGACTATGTGCATCAACTGATCACCTGCATGGTTTACATTACGGTGCAGTCCACCTCTGTGGGTAAGTCAAATCGTTGTCAATGGTCTCTGATAGCAGCTAACCTCACTCTCTAGCCAGGAGCATAAGTGCACGGACCTCTGTAGTAGCAAAGGTGTCTGTGAGATAGACACGATACCGCAATCAATTGAGGCTACTTTTAGCGGTGCACACGACCGCTTCCAGTACACGAAGGTATGTACGTATTGTGATCTTTGACTAAATGCTATAACCTTACTTTCCTTCCTTGAAGTATTCGCAAGGTTTGCAGTCCTCGCACCGCCTCTCCCACAACTTATTGCTTAAAGAACGTCTTCAGCTACGAAACGGCTTCAATGTGCAATAGACATTGCTCCCGGCTTACTTGTTCACGACGGACCCCACATCCACTCCACAGCATCGAATCCGTTCCATTACTGTGACGCCAGGTGCGTGGCCTTGCTAAGCGATCTCTTTATCGTCATTATGGGGTCTGACACGCTCTAGATGTGACAACTGTGGATATGTGTGCACCTTGCCACAAGGTAGACATTCCGTGTGGCTTTGACTGTCACTTGCTAACTCGATGTTTAAGGGCATCCTCAACCAGAGCATTCGACAAACCACGGATCCATGGCTCGAACGCGTTGGGTAGTAGACGGCCCCGATGGGAGTGCTCTTGAACTTGATGGTCATAAGTTCGGGTCGAATGATGATGGTGCTCCGATGCTTTGCAACCTCGTGTGTAGTGCTATGGATCGGCATGCTCACATTGACTACTGTCGCGCATCGGATCCCAATACATGCAACGCACCGGAGATAGATCATATTAAAACGCGGATTGAGCCAGATCCAGACCGGCCAAAGGACTGGATCTCGCACAAATTGTACTGGCGCCGTCTAGGCTTTAAGGGTAGGCCCTCGTATACAAACAATGTAGTTCAGGCATGACTTAAAAGAGAATACAGATCCGTACTCTAGGGAGGAACAGGCAAACTTTGCGAAGTGGTGAGCCTATCTGCGCTTGTTTGCATTCCTAATCACTGTTCTCACAATACCTTATAATCTAGCGATGCAATGTGCTGTGGTAAGCTGAATCGCCCGTCAGCCATATTACATAGGTTTCAGATTTGTTAAACAATCCCGATGTTTGATAGGACCAGAACATCAAGCGACGGCTACTAATGCCGCTCAACCGTCCTTTTGCAGTCTGCCCATTTTTCATCAGCCTGCTGTACTCAGTCAAGCCCAGTCCGGAGGTCATGTTTCGAACGATGGTCATGTCTTCTTGTGCAAGAACCCCGCTGTTCTAACTCAGGCTTTCCACGTGTAAGCGAAAAGTTTTCGCTGTTATTCAAACGTCAACTCATGCTTCCATAGGATATTTGTCATTGATAGGTAGGACCAGCTCTTTTTTTTTTTTGGCTCGCTGCACGGTTGCAAATAATGATGCCTATTCTGACAGGTCGGGTTCCATGAGTTCTCAAGACAGACGACCTCTGGCCAACTACCCTGCATCAACTCGGATCGCGAGGGCGGCTAATAATAGGCTTGGGGCGGTATACTTGGCTCTGCACTCCTTCTGGTCGGCTCGTGCAACAGCCATGAATCAAGCATCCGCGCAGGCTAGACGAGATGCATATAGCGCCGTGCTTTTTACTGGATCTGCACTCGAGATCTTCAGCAATGATTTCAGCAGCTCTCCTGACGCTTTACTTGAGAAAGTCCTCAGATACTCTTCAGAGGGAGGCACCAATTTTTCTGCAGCTCTTTCCATGTCCGAAGAAATAATGACGAGGCATTGGAGTACAGAAAGGTATTTATTTCATTCCGATAATGCATTCTCTATCGACTCTAAAGACCATCTAGATCGCCTGTTGTCATTTTCCTATCCGATGGCGAATGCTCGATAGGAGACAATGTTGTGTATAGTCTCTGTCGAAAGGCTGTCAGTCTAGGGTTCGTTCAGTGTCCTTGAACGAGGCCTTGGGAGTATAACTAACAATCTCACAGGCGAGCTCTGTCATTCCAGGCAGTATCATTCGGGCCAGAGGGCTCCTCCACTTGGCTTCGGCGCATGGTCCAAATTGCGAAGGAAGTTCAGGATCGCGCGCCTCGTGACCCTCTCCTTCCGGCAAATGCAACGGTGGAGTCTTCTTATAGTGTTGCTCTTGATTCGGTGAGCGTCTCGTGTTACATGAGTATTTCTTCACAATCCTAATCCAGATCGTCTAGGTACGACTCGCAGAAACATTCTTGGGCATCGCGGAGTCACTGAGGAAAACACGCGGAGGGCTGATCCGCTAGGAGGCCGGTTATAGACCTTGGACCACGGTCTGTTGCCAGACCAAACGTGCCTTCATGTGTATTACGGAATACTCACATCTCTCATCGTAACCATCTAAAGTTCAATGAACATTAGCTATTGTGTCCTTCAACGTCCGTAGTCCAGAGTCCTTGACTCCGTACAAGCCGCTGCTTTTCGGGCCATTCTAGATTACTTGATATAAGGATTAAATCTCGCTTCTTTCTGCCGGGGTAGAACTCCTCGATCATAAATGAGATACAGGATAAGCTCCGCAATAGTTACATCAAAGCCTATAAGGTGCACTCCAGTATTCGAACGCAGTTATGTCTTCCAGGGCGGAGCCATCCCTGACGTGTACTTCTTTCACGAGGGACAGAATAATGCGATAAACTCGGTCCGCCGGGTAAGGATCCAAGATGGGAGTCACGTCTGCAGTCGCGCAACTGTATCGAGAAGAGATAAGCTACGACTGTACACAAAGCAAAAATTGAGCTGCTCGTTCCAGAAGCATGATGCTGTGGAATAACATACAGCTATCCCTGAAAACGAGTATCCAGTTATCGCTTCCCTTGTACGAGTTCGCCAGCCGATACGTTGTTCCATCCTTTTGTGCGTTCCTTGCGCGCTCTCCATGCGCGCGCCCACGCTTCCACGTCCATAGTTGTCGGGTGAAGCATCACACATCGCGAGATCAGCGCCTCGTTTGATTCCGGGTCCGTGATCGCTAGGGACGCGCGAGAGGAGTGTACGCGTTCAATGTCGGCGATCCTAGAATGAATAAATGTAAGATGAATGGAGCGAAGGGGAACCAAAAAAGATAAGGGACAAGGAAAGGAATGAATTGGGGTTACGTACAGATCTTTCGTATGCTTGTTCATCGCAAGTAGAGCGCGAGCGACAGGTGTAGGCACGGCCGGGAGTGCGTGCCCCGCATCTCGCTCGTAAGCATTTGCTATCTCCTGCGGCGTGAGCGCGTCGCCGACGACGGTGATTACCTGACCAATGCATATGTCTGGGTCGGACGCGAGGAGCACTGCGAACGCAACGTGGCCAATGTCGTCAGCAGCCTGCGAGCAGCAGACGTATATGAGTAAATATCCGACGCATGGGAAGAGGTAGTGATGGAGAGTCAGGATAACAAGGAGAAGAGCGAGAAGAGCGAGAAGAACGCAGAGGACGCAGCTTACTATGAGCTGCAGTTTGGTGTCCTTTTCTAGCCCCACACGAAGGACGGTCGAAGTGATGCGGCCCACCGCGCCGTCAAAATTCTCCATGAAGAAGGCAGGACGAAGGATTCTACGACAAGCTCAGTATCATCAACGGAAAATAGGCGAGGGAGGAAAGGAAAGGACGCACGTCCATCGAAGACCATCCAAAGATTTAATGTGGCGTTCGATTTGCACTTTTGCGCGTCTATCGAGTGTGAGCTGGTTATCGTAGGCTTCGCCGCCGCGCTCGACGGATGAGAATACAAGATGTTGTAAGCCGAACTCCAGCGCAAGGTCTGCGACGAGCTACGCTGTGTCTCGAATAGTTCACACGTAGACAATATAGTAAATGACTGCATACTTTTCCTTATTTCTCCTCTCCATTCGCATCCGCCCAAAGTCAAGGGAACGCAAGCACCATAAATACACCCCACACCCCCTCATCCTCCCTTTTCTCATCTTCAAACACCTTCCGCACAGTATCCGGCTTGTCAATGTCCGCTTCGACAAGTTTGACGTGTTCCGCAGCGGAGAGTGTGCGTCCCGTGGAAGTCTTGAGCGAGCGTGTGAGCGCGAGGATACGGAGGTGCCGGTGGAGAGCGCAGCGGAGATGAAGGCGCGACCCTGCCTGCCCGTCGCGCGCACCTTTCGCGTCTGTGTCTCGGCTTCTGAGTGTGTTGCTGCCATGAAGGGCGCCGACGAGCGACTTAGAGAAGGAAGGGTCAATCAAAGTACCGAAAGGCGCGTAGGATCACACGACCATTCCGACAGCTTTCTGTGCATTTAGTACTACGAAAGAAATTCAGATCGAGTGAGTAGGAGCCATTGGCCGAATGTAGAGCTATAATATCAACGTCCATTTTGAGATTGTCGCTTCAGGCTACCCTCTAACCCAATAGGTATCGAGTCCGGGTGTCTGTCACTGGCAGTACCTCACCGAGCTGCAGCCGCATCTTTCAGGCTTTGCCAATTGGCACATACCCAGGAAAGACGCTCTTGAGCCTCGATGCTCTCTATCGAAAACAAGCCAGCATGCTTGCTCAACTCCACTCGGGGCACATTGGCCTCAATGCACACTCCACCGTATTGGTCGGGCCCCGTCTCTGCATTGTGAATGTTGTGCTTCAGACTGCAAAACTACCACCCACTTCCTAGTGGAGGGCCCATCTCATGAACGGCACTGAGTTGCTCTACGGCATGCGAATCCTCGCCGAGATCAGTTCCTCATATTCTTAGCTTTCCCGCTTTCTTCCCTCTGCTTTTTCGTTACATTGACGATACTAGCCATTTACATTCTACATTTGGGCGAATCTCATCTACCTAAACCCCTTCTTTATTTTTCGGAACTGTATATGATAGAACTCAGTCGTAGTATTGGTACAGGACTGTATATGTACCTGTATATGATAGAACTATGTAATGAATGTAAGAATGTGTGCAGAGGACGGAAAGCTCACCTCAGTCGTAGTATTGGTACAGGACTGAGGTGGCTAACGGCACGACCGTCACTTTATATGTGTCGGTCGTAACTAAAATGCGGAAGGTGGCTGACGGCGCGGAATACGGACTATGGAAAAACAGAGCGATGTCGATCATGATTCTCAACATTTATTTCACATCAACTGCATCTCTCTTATATTTACTTGTAGTTAGACGTTACCTTCTCATCCATGTGCAATGGTTTACCTATGGTCATGCTCACGCCATGAATGGCCATCAGGCTTGGGCAACCTGTACAGATGCAAACTAATTGTCCACTGTCAGGCACTGTGGGTGCAAGCAGCTCCAGGGATTTTCGCTACCCATCTCCTGGTACACCTGTGTCCCCAATGGATCAACCCACTGATCTTCTCATCACCGTCCCCTTGGTTCATGATAAAGAGCATTAATCTTTACCTCGCTTTGCCAGCCTTTCCTTTACCAGATGCAACAATCCTCTCATTTGACCACTCCTATTTTCTCTTGCAACGTAGCTCCCATTATATCCTTTGTTCGCCCGAGAGTCTTACTCTCAACAATCTTTATATTCATGTCATGTTTTCATCGCGTCTCACGCCCTGCGTAGCTAGACTAGGGTACACATATGTGTCCTGACATATATAGGGCAACACCTCGAAAGGACAATAATGCGTAATATTAATCAAATTTTGATAGTAATTTCTGCTTCAGCGTGAGAGAAAATACTTCTATTTGTTATATAGCAAACGGGTCTCTCTGCGGCCAGCTTATTTGTAATTCATTAGTCGGGATACAGCTTTGAAAGAAACCCATTAATGTCACATAATAATAAGGGCTGAAAGGCATGACGATTCACCTTGCCTGGATTGAAGAGGTTGAGTGGATCAAGTGCTGCTTTGATCGTCTTCATAAGTCCCACAGTACCTTCACCAAGCTCCCCGACGAGATATTCCTTCTTGCCCAATCCAACACCATGCTCTCCAGTGCCTTCATACAAGATTGACAGACAAGAAGAGTGTACCCATTCGATGTTTCAGATGTATACAAGCTCAGAGAAAGGGGATATAATACACGTACATGTTCCTTCCAAAGAGATCGCCTTCCGGATCATCGCATCGACGACTTCCTTGACGAGCTTCAGCTCCTCGTCAGTTCGGTACAGAATGAAGCAGTGGAAATTTCCTTGTCAGACGGGAATCAGTTTTTAGGTTCATTAGTGACTTCATAGATCTCAAACGCAAAGTTTACTCACCATCGCCAACATGACCACCTAGAGGTGAAACTAGGCTCCTTGTGCTGAGTTCGTGCTTCGTTGCAACAATGAGATCAGGCAGCTTCGAGACTGGAACACTAATCCGAAACATGCAAACGGAAAATCAGAACAGATCACAACGATAGAGTAGTCGAGAGAAAGTTCACCAGACGTCGGTGATGAAGCCCTTACTTCCAGGATGCATCTGCAGCAACCCGAACAGCGCGTTCTTGCGGTCCGCCCAGAGCAGCTCGACTTCGTCTTCCTTCGTGATGTGTGTGTATCCATATCCGCCGTACTTGCTGATGATGCTCTCGACGAGGTGCGACGTGTCTGCTCGGATCGCTTCGGATCCCTGAAATTTGAAGAGGATCGTATCTGCCTCGATCCATTTCATAGGGAACGTGCCATAATCCCTCACAGCTCGGATGTATAAGTCGTCTACTAGCTCTGCGCATTCTGTCAAAGGGAAAGAAAAACATAAGAAGGAAAAACAGTGCGATAAGCGAAAGAAATAAGTGGGATAGGAGATTTACGGATGGCGGCTCCGCGGGTGAGTACCTCGCAAACGGCCTGCGTGGCGCTCCGCACATCGGGGAACGAGACAAGGGCGACGGATACAGGAAGACGCGGCACGAGCCTGATGGTAGCTGAAAGACGTGAACTCGAATATAGACGCATTTGTAGGAGAGTGGAACGAGGCGTGCATACCTTCCGTAATGATGCCGAGAGTACCTTCCGCTCCGATGAAGAGTTTGGTCAGATCAAACCCGGCGGCGCACTTGCGCGCACGTTGACGAGTCTTGACGACCTCTCCTGACGGGAGAACTGCAGTCTAAGAGCAAACGAGTAAAATTTCGGGATAGAGAAGATATGATACAGCTTACGAGGTTCAAGATGAGTTCACCTCGCGCAGTGCCGTATCTGACAGCATTCGCTGTCACGAAGGTACAGCGAATCAGAAGAGATCTATAGGCCGGGTACTTCTGACAGGAGAACTCACTTCCAGAACAACCTTGCGAGATCATGCCACCTATCGTCGCACCGATACCAGGATCAAGCTACGTAAAAAAATGCATCTGTCAAAAAAACACAGTCCCCGATACGTTGCTTTATACATAAATACACTGACCGGGAAGAAGAGGGGGATGCCTAGCAATTCACATGACAGCGATCGTTAGCAAGCTCGTATACTCTCGCTGGGGTTACAAACCTTTACTCTTCAACAAGTCGTTCAGCTTGTTCCAGACGACGCCTGCTTCGCACACTACATCTGCATCTTCCTCTACCATTGAAGTCAATTTTCGAGAGAAACGGCATTAAAAAGTCATTGGAGCGAAAACAAACCATTGATTTGCAAGACACGGTCCATTCGGGAGAGGTCAATACAAATACTTTTGTTGTTCCCTGAGACCTTCAATGCCATTAGAGGAATCGAAACATACCTCAGAGTAAGGGAAACTCACATTTCCTTCCAGACTCGTACCAGCAGAATAAGGAACTATGGGAATGCGGTATTTCGAAGCAAGATGTATGACTTTGACGACATCCTCGGTTGATCTAACATGGACGATAACAGCATGCGGCGCGCCTGAACAGGAGTCCATCAGTTGAAAGAAATTCAAATCAGAGCACATACCAGTGAATTGCGGGTACTTTGACTGTGAAAACTTGTTCAGATCACTGGCATTTGTCGACACAGACTGTGCATCGACGAATGCTCTACGAAGCTCATCAAGGAGGGTTTGAATATCTTCCGTAGACATCGCAGTTGCAGTACTAGTCCTAGTTGCCGCGCCCTTCGAGAGAAATGCGATTCTCATGTGCTTCTGAAAAGTCTAAAGATACTGAGGAGCACATGCCAGGACGGAGGCCTGTGCGTGAGATCGATTGATTTGGGTTTTTTCTGTAAATAGATCAGAGTCAGAAGCATGTTTCTCCGATGACTAGATCGCCGGACATTTTTCGAACTTTTCATGTGAAGAGCAAGCTCGGTCACATCAGCGGCGTCGCAGGGCTTGACAGATACGAAATGTGCTGGCGCCAGAAGAAGGAACGTAAGTGAGCATCAGCCTAGAGAATCTAAGAGATGTCGCCGGGCTACGATGACTGATAGCCGAACGCCTTACAAAAAGCAGTAATTGAACAGGTCAATTTAGGCCTCTGGTTCCGGCGTCCACGCGGCCGATTCACTGTGCCGAATAGGGAGTATTTGGTGCTTGTACTCCTGACATGTAGTTCGGCGACTGGTGTTTCTGTTTAGGGACCCAAACTGGGAAATATACCTACCTACCTACCTTGCATAATTACAGTCAGTTTCGTCGACAGCAAGCGGATGTGCAGAAGGGGACACCGAAGCTGCTAGAACTGTGACTCGCAATCACCAAAGATAGAAGTGCGCGGTAGGTTGTGTCGGATGCGACATGATCTTGCTTTTGTTCTTTAACTTCTCCGATCTCGTTCTTCAGAAGACAGATACTCTTGATGAATCACACTGGGAGATTGGGGTGGCGTACAGTCATCTGGGGTCCTTCAAGTTTTCTTAAGATGCCGCACGTTCATTGACATTCACGGAGACTGTGGCTTAGCATCGAGGTCTTCCACTCATCAGCAACCGGACAAATTCCGTCGCCGCCAGCGAAGCCTTCCTGGGTCCCATTTTCCCCATCGTCGCTGCTCTCCACTCGAGCATCCTTCAGAGAGATGGCTCCTCTCAGTGAAGCTTTGTGTGTACAGAAAACCGAAAGGTCAAGCGTGACTGGCAAGGAGAGCCTCTGGAGTGGGCACATCGACTTGGACTGGACCGTCTCCGTGTAAGCACTCTGTTGTATGGCTCACCATGCTTGTGCGCTGACTGTTGACTCGTCGTCGTGCTGTATAGTGTTCCAAATGGAGGTACGCATGAATTGGCCCATCTGATTTGTAGCGAGCTCATGTTCTGCTGTGCAGGATATGTCATTGGTCTCATTATCGAGGCTTGCGCTGCTCATCAGAAACTGCACTCTCCGAGAGTAGCAGATCCCGTACATGTCTCCGCTCACTTCCTTCGGCCGGTGCAAGCCGTCCTTTCTGCCGAGGAACCAGGATCGGGCCCTGGAATGCAAGCTGCCCCGTTTGATGTCCGTGTGAAGTCTGTGAAAGGCGGCTCAACAACGAACAACGTTCAGGCAGAGCTGATCCAAAATGTAAGTGACCCATCATTTTAACGATTCTTCTGCGTGCCCAATCATCTGTAACAGAATCAGACCATGGTCTCCGCTCATATAATTTTCGGTATTTTTACCAACGCAAATCCGACATCCCAAGTCGATCCGAAAGCACTTGTCCCACCATCTCCCTTCGCCCGGCGCATCCCACTCCGCACACACCCAACGCACTCTTCTGACATTGTCCTCTACGATGTCTGGAACTTCAAGACGCGCATCAGCGGCAAGGAGGATCCTGCATTGCAGCGTTTGAATAGGATGGAGAATCGCCATTTTTCCACTGCATTCGGTGACGATGAGTCTATCCAACGGGAGCCGCCAGGCCTGGAATTTGGCTCCTGGCTTACCTTCGAGGACGATGTTGGACCATTGCGTTCAAGCATGCTTCCCTTCTGTGCGGACATCATCAAGCCTCTACCTGAGCTGCTTCCGCACGAAGAAAACCCGCTCATAGGAAAGACGTTGGTATCTTATCACTAATAGTCGATGTCCTTTGCTGAATTGTGTCATCACAGTTGGTATGCCACCCTGACGATGTCAATCGAGTTCAAGGCTCCTATTCGACTCGAGTCTCACTCACAGCGCACGCTCGGACTGTACTCGCTCGGTCGCTTCCTGCAGGACCCTCTTGGGCGGCATGAGACGAGTGTGGAAGTGTGGACTGCACCGCCGGATGAAGCGAATGACTCACGAGATGTTTCCTGGAGGGAGAATCAGAGATGTTTGGCTATTGCTACTCAGACCGCGCTGTGCGTTCCTTATGACACGCAATCGAAGGGCTTGAAGGCCAGGGCTTGAAGAAATAATTTTGTGACACTAAGTCATATTGTCATTGTGCTACCTTCCTTAATGCAATTTTATTTTATTTCCATTGTTCTGTTGAACTTGCATGCACTCCATAACGCATCCATCGAATGGCTTTCTACTCCTAGGTCGTTCAAGGGCGGATGATCGGATTGCTCTTCGTCTCACAACTTAATTTCAAGACAAAACTTGGGAGCCGAGAGATTTCTCAATCAGCTACGTGATGCAGTGGTACAATCTATTTGAGAGCCAGAACGGGCTTGATACGCTCCTTCGGTTTCTCGTTTTGCAATCATCGATAGACCCTGTCATGCCGGCATGACAGAGAGACCCACATGTACTTTTGGAGGAAGCGCCTTCTTATCTTTTCTGAAGCTTCCTGCTACGCCTCGGTGATGTTGGTATGTGAATGATATTCGTTTACGTTCTAGTGCACGGAAGATGATCAAACCGTATATCAAATGAGTATGAGCGCGCGGTGGAGATGGAATATCACTTCTCATCTTAACGACTACGCTGTAAGCTCATTCTGCTCTAATCACGGACTGACAGAGCCGCATGCATAGCGTCTGTGTAGCTACTCGCTGTCTGGATCTCTCCTATCAGAGAAAAAGATCAGAAGATTCAATCATCAAGTTTGAAGACGCCACTTCCAGAAGAGTGTACTGGTTTCAAATACTCCGTCTCGTATGTATATAGACAGCACCATAACGGCCTCTTCCACCTTGACATGTTTCTGCGTGCTACATACCAATTGACTATGCTCCTCTATAATGAGTACTTCATTTACACTGCGTTCTTCTTAGCTTCTGCTATCGCTATCTACAGTCTTCACTCCCGTCACAGGTCACGCTTTCCCCCAGGTACCGGAACTCGTATACTAGGTTTAAAAACATGAGCTGACAATTTTAAGGCCCAGCGTCCCTTCCATTCGTAGGGAACCTCTTCCAAGTGCCGCATGATGAGCCGCCGAAGCATTATGCGAAGTGGAAAGAGCTATACGGTATGGATACAACTGTGTTGACGATCAGTCCGAATGGAACTCACCCCGCATTATTCCAGGGCCTATATCATACTTCACAATATTCGGGAGGCAGTTTGTCATCCTGAATGATCACCGAGTCGCCGTGGATCTTCTCGAAAAGCGGTCTACAATACATTCCAGCCGTCCTGAACTGGTTTGCATCATTCTTCTCAGCTCGTATCCGGTGCAACTAAATGTGCCCCTTTTGAAGCCTATGGCTAAACTTGTCGGACGAGATAAAACAGCACTTTTTCTCCCTGCTGGGAATCGTAGCAGGGAAACAAGGAGGCTTATGGTCTCGTTTCTGAGTCCACGTTCTGAGGAAGTTTATTTGTCCGTCATAGAGGAAGAAACGCACTTCAGGCTACCCCTCTGAGCAGACCAAGTAGGTCTATTCGTACACACAACTAATTGACCATTTAGGTATTGAGCCTGGGCGTGCCCAATCCGCTGGGCACTCCCAGTGGGTGCGGGTTGGGTGTGCCCAATTTTTTTTACTGTGGGAAAGTTGGGTGCACCCAGATCATTTGGGCACTCCCAACTGGGCCTGCCCAGTTTTTGGGCACACCCAGTGGGAGTGCCCTGGGAGTGCCCAGATATGTCACTGTCACTGACTGTCTGGGGGACTTTTGGGCACACCCAATTTGTTTTTGCCATAAAATCTAGGGGCTTTATAAATGTTGTATTTTATTGTTTTTGATCCTACAATTTAGTGATCTTGCTATTGACCATTGGCATGAATTGAATTTTGGTCAAGATTAGTCTGCATCAGACAGGAAAGAATGCTGAGCATGCTAGACACACAGGACAAAAAGATATTTGTTGCTATTAGAAAGACTAAGATAATAAAAATAATAGAGATAGTATTGAACAGTTCTATATACTGTAAGACAAATGGAGAAATAGGGAAATTGTACAGCAGTATGAGAGAAATGAAAATAAATATGAGTCAGCTAAAAGTGTAATGACTACTTAAGAAATCATTAATGATATTCTAACATTAAACATTGGGAATCAAGCTCCAGCATTCTAACTATATTAGAGAGATTATATGTCATAGGCTCTATGAGAAGTTCTAACTAGAGTGACATAGCTGCACTGGACACTTAAGTAGAGCAATTGAAAACTGAACAAGTGCAAAGGTCTGATACATTAGGATTAGTTTGAATGCCCAAGTAGAATAGAGAGTATAAACTAAGAGGGAAACTGAGATAGAAATGTAGAAAGAGTGTAAGCCCACTAGAGCATTCTTATCATTTCTAACATGTTGCTGACCTTCTGAACATCATAACATAACTTTGAGATACTAAGCATCTAACACTCTGAGATACACAAAGTATCAATACAGTGTAAAATCCTAGGATGAAGAGAACAAGAAAGGGAAGAGATTTGAAGTTAAAATGAAAGAGAGACTTGAAAGCAGTCAGACTTGAGCTGTGCTCAAATATCAGGCCTGGACTACTAAGCTTAAAAGATTAGATATGACTAGTTGACTGTATCTAAATCTTTTACAGGTACCTAGTTGAGTATACTCAGTATACCCAACTATTTGGGAGTGCCCAATTATCTGGGGGTGCCCAGTTGGGCACGCCCAGCTATCTGGGGGTGCCCAAGTTGGGAGTGCCCAACTATCTGGGGGTGCCCAGTTGGGAGTGCCCAATTATCTGGGGGTGCCCAATTGGGCACGCCCAACTATCTGGGGGTGCTCAATTGGGCACGCCCAACTATCTGGGGGGGCCCAGTTGGGTGCGCCCAACTATCTGGGGGTGCCCAGTTGGGAGTGCCCAACTATCTGGGGGTGCCCAATTGGGCACACCCAACTATCTGGGGGGGCCCAGTTGGGTGCGCCCAACTATCTGGGGGTGCCCAGTTGGGTGCGCCCAACTATCTGGGGGTGCCCAGTTGGGCGTGCCCAACTATCTGGGAGTGCCCAGTTGGGCACACCCAATTATCTGGGGGTGCCCAACTGGGTGCACCCAACTATCTGGGGGTGCCCAACTGGGTGCACCCAATTATCTAGGGGTGCCCAGTCAGGTACATCCAATTATCTGGAGGTGTCCAGTTAGGTACACCCAAATGTCTGAGAGTACCTAGCTATATAAGGTCTTTTTTGATTCCTGCCTTAGAATCATTTTTTAAAATGCAAAAAATCATTATGTCATGAAAATTAAATAAGTCTAGAATGGAAGCCTTAATAATTCTATAGATAATTTCTCAAGCATTTTGTTCTAGACTCTGCATCTTGGCAGCTTTGCTCTGAAGACAAATCAATACACTACAATCATTGGCCCGACACCAGAGCTTCCACAAGATTAAGGACAAGAAAGCATAAAACTTCATTTTGAAGAGATTACCACCCTGCTCCTCAATAGTGCTCTGTATCTTCTCAATTGCATGCTCAAGACACTCAATTGCTGCATACCGCAAACTCAAAATAAGTATAGAGTGAGACAATTACAACAAACACAGCACACATTGTCAGTAGCATTTGTACCCAGCACACAGAGAGGCAGTGAAATGAGCTTTGCCTTGATAGGTACCACCTCAGTGCTCACCACCTCACCTGTCTGATAATATCAATGCCCATGTCCATATAGCACATTAACTCAATGTCTGCATGCAGCTTGATTGGCTACAGTAGTTGGCCACCACATGATCATCACCATCAGCTGTGCGAATGTTGCCAGTAACAGCAAGTTCAACAGCATTGTGAAGACCTTCTCCAGCTCCATCAGTATGAGCTTGAATGCATCATACAGATGGCCATATGTCTTGCCTAGCAGCCACCATCACTATTTCCTTCTTGTCCTCACCCGTTGCCTCCAGTTTTGCAGGTGTGGTGCTGGACTGGCCCTCAGAGATCTCCTCTGACAAAAGTTTGGATGCAACATGTCATAATATGGATGCAACCATCTTCTCTTCACATTTTGTAATGTCCTCCAGTGATACACAACACTTACTCAGATCAAAGTATCCTTCAAGGATAACAAATGAATGACTGAGACTGATACAACAGATACAACAAGAGACAGACCCTTCCCCTTGTCCACATGTAGGATGACAATGATCTCTTTCCTTCCAACACAGATCAGCCTTTGAATTGAACAAGTTCACCTGCAAGAAAGCTCTGAGAGTAGAATCATCCCCTTGATGTTGTCACATTCAACCTGTATATATCATGAATGACAGTCAGTATTAAGTCACATCGGCCTCTGACCCGACACTCAAGCCCAAGTTGGACAAATAGTTCAAATCTGTACTCCATGCGGGACTCCACACACCATTAGTACTGTTATTGAAGTTATAGCTATAATGATAGCTACATGACACCACACACAGTATCTCAAGCATTGGTTCACCAAGTGAGAGTGGCAAGTACAAAAAGCACACTGTCAGCTCTTCAAGTGGGACAGGCATCGGGTCAGACGACAATGGTGTCTGACGGAAAGCGGAAAAAGCAATGTTCGTTGTGCACTGAGTGCCGCGTGCTGGTGAGCTGCAATGATCGTGAGAGGGCGGCACACTCCGCACGGCTGCGCCATCTGGCAGCGTAGCAGCACACCTGAGCTCTGTTCGCGAACCCTGCCTTTGTCTGCGTACGGCCAAATTCCGGACTATTTGCATCGGACAAGGGTGGACTCGGGAAGTGCATCGCGTCACGTGCTGCAGATTGTTGGCAGTGAACCAAATGCGATTGTTGATTCACCAAGTGAGAGCGGCGAGTACGACAGGCAGAATGTCAGTTTTTTGAGCGGAACGGGCATCGGTCAGACAACAATGGTGTCTGTGATGCAAGCGCGGAAGAAAGGAATGTTTGCTGTGCACTGAGCGCCGCAATGACCGCGAGAGGTGGACCAACAAACGAGAACGGCAACGATCCTGGGGATCAATAGTGGGGCAGCACGCTCCGCACGGCCGCATCACCTGGCAGCGTCGCAGCATGTCTGAGGTACTCCGTTTGCCATCCCTGCCTTTGTCTGCGCGCGGCCAGACTTCAGACTTGCGCCTGCATCTGGCAAGGGTGGACTCGGGAAGTGCCCCGCGTTTGTGCACTGCAGAAACCGGAGACGATCCAAATGCATTCGTACCCTCGCTTTTCGTGCGTTGCATGTTGCGTGACTTCTCTTCCTGCGGCAGCGTAGTGCTCTTGCCGACCCAGAGACACCACCCTAGGGCATCGCCCAATGCGCGTTAGCAGCGTTCAACCACGCGTGATGGGACCGGAGAGCTTTGCCCATGCTCGATTCAAATAGCATCGATCCTGTAAGAATCTTGATACCACAACGAGTGCGGCGACGAAAGTGCGCCGCGGGCGAAGAAGCGGCGATGACAGAGGTGACAGCGGCGTGAACGGTTTTCCAAGGATCTTACGACGCTTGTCGTTAGACTGCCCTTGAGTCTGCATCTGCTGAGTTAATGGAAGCGAAGTGTCCATATGGTAGACTGTCGGCACGCGCGATGTGTCGGAGGGGTCCATTGACGTCAGCTCTGTCGGAAGACCGCAGGGGTTGGACGTGTCCGAAGAGGTATTTGCCTTTGACGAGAGAGACGCCTCGCCTTCCCTCTTATCCAACTCCGGCTCGCCCCTCACTCCCGTGCTGATCTTCTCCTTCTCCGCGAGCCCCGTCACCTTCCCCCGCACCACCCCGATGTAGCAGAGCGCCGACTGCAGGACGCTACGTCTCGTGCGTGAACGGCGAGGCGAGTGCGATGCAGTGCGTATCCGACGAAGTGCGCAAGCGTATTCGGTATCACTGGTGCCCCTCCTGATCCTGCCGTTGCGGTAGCGGGGGAACGCGAGACGACTGCGGTCGAGGACGATGTGGAAGAGGTGGAGGACGACGGAGGAAGGATCTCGGGGCAGTCGAAGGTATGGCTGACGAAGCGCGCGCAGAGCTTGCTGATGTCTTCGTGCCCGTAGTAAGTGTCGACTGCCGGTGGGGGTGCTGCCGGCGCGGGGTGGTGCGAGTGGTGTGCGCGCGGGACTGCCGATGACTGTTTTTTTGTCGAGCGTTTTCGGCGCGGTCGGAGGGAAAAAAAAGTGATAGAGAAAAAGACAGCGATCAACAGCCGCTCATCACTCAAGTATCAGAGATCGGGGGGAAAGAGGGGGGATGCTTACAGAACTCGAGGTAGACGCTGCGGCAGCGGCGGACGCAGAAGACGATTTCGCAGGTGGAGGCGGGGCGTACGTCGCGCGGTGCACGCGCCGGAAGGGCGAGTGGTTCGAGCTGGCACTCGACGGTGATATCGAATGCGGATGCGGATGGGGGTGGGGATGGCGCGGGGCGTGGACGGTGGCCATATTCGCTGCAGCGGGCTCTCTGGCTCTGGACGTTGACGAGCGTCTGTGAGCGTCGAAGGACAGGTGGAGTTGATGCGTGAGAAGAGGTCGCTGCGAATGTTTTGATCGGAACGAGATCCTTCTCGGACACAACGGTTGCGTCGCGTTCGCCGGACCGCTCAATGAGAAGGGCGGATGGGAAAACGGCTGACGTCGATGTTGAAGCGTGTGGATCGTCAAGGGGGGCAGGAGGAAGAGGCGAGGAACACGTGCTGCGTGAACAGGGCGAGGGAAGTTGAACCACACCAGTGCGGCAGAGACGGAGGGAAGAGTGACCAGCAGAAAGGAGCACCCTGCTTCATCGGGAAGCCCTGCTTGTCGTTTCCGCCAGAGACGCGGAAGACGTAGCCCTTGAACTCATCACCGAGCAAGTCGCTGGGGACACCTGGGACATCTTCTTGCCGTGGAAAATGCGGTAACGACGCTCATCGTCGATGTTGATCGTCTTTTGCTGGCCCATCGCCAGGTCAGCGATGTCGACACTTCATGGCCGGTGGTGTCTTGAGGAGCTCGTCGTGTTCTGTCCCTTCAGGCAAGCAAAAAAAATGATGAAAAGTAATTATTAGTATATTCAAATAGTTTTTATGATTATTTTTTTTGCTTACCTTGAGTGTGTGGCTGGTGGGACAGCCGTGCTCGTCGTCGATGGTGAAGACGAAACGACACGAACAACGACGACGCGTTGGTTGTGTTGCCTGATTTGGCTGATCGCCGCGTCTCAAACAAGCAATCAAAGCATTCCGATTCTTTCGGAAATCTCAAAAGTCTCAGCTGTTGGCCTCAGACAAATTCTACGGACGCGTTTAAAAATACAAAAAAATATGGAATAGTTTTATTATGTATGTATCTATAGCATAGCTAAGAATTACGCGTCCAACGCGTTTTTTTATGGAGTCATAAATACAACAGTAATCTTGACATGCAGCACCAGGCCTCCAGAAGCATACACAAAAGTACAATATACCCTGAAAGGCCTGACACATATTCTATCATGAAGTAAGTGATACATTGTGTATGTATGCAAGGTTTCAAGCCAATCAGACAAGAACTGACTTCATGATAGAGAAGGAGGTGGTTTCATGAGATCTTCTGAATCTGAGTGTTTTGTATATCCTGTTCCCAGTTTTTACTTTGAGGGCATATAAAATATTGAGCATATTTAGGGATATCGTTTTTATGTCTCTGTAAATTTACAGGTATCCAGCCTCAGTGGTTGGAGCTGGGGGAATTGCAAAACATCGAAAATCTTGGGTTTAAGAGGTTCAGAGAAAGCATATATTCATGTTGTTGCTTTATTCCAAACTTCAGGAAGCTCTATAAAATAGATATTAGTACTTTATATGACTACAATAAATGTAATCAGGTGCTAGATCTCGGAGTTAGAGGAAAGTTCTGAAGGGGGAGAGGAAATACATGCAAAACTGCTCTGTGTTTCTTGGATTTGCGTCGAGTTTCACAAAACATGAACTGCATCACCTCTCATTTCACTCCCCATTCCCAACTTTTCCCTCACCCACAAAACTAAGGGTTGGATATCTTTCTTGGACCATACTTAAATACAAATAACTAAATTTGTTGAGCTTCTCATACTTTGAACCAAGCAACAACATGAATATATGCTTTCTCTGAACCTCTTAAACCCAAGATTTTCGATGTTTTGCAATTCCCCCAGCTCCAACCACTGAGGCTGGATACCTGTAAATTTACAGAGACATAAAAACGATATCCCTAAATATGCTCAATATTTTATATGCCCTCAAAGTAAAAACTGGGAACAGGATATACAAAACACTCAGATTCAGAAGATCTCATGAAACCACCTCCTTCTCTATCATGAAGTCAGTTCTTGTCTGATTGGCTTGAAACCTTGCATACATACACAATGTATCACTTACTTCATGATAGAATATGTGTCAGGCCTTTCAGGGTATATTGTACTTTTGTGTATGCTTCTGGAGGCCTGGTGCTGCATGTCAAGATTACTGTTGTATTTATGACTCCATAAAAAAACGCGTTGGACGCGTAATTCTTAGCTATGCTATAGATACATACATAATAAAACTATTCCATATTTTTTTGTATTTTTAAACGCGTCCGTAGAATTTGTCTGAGGCCAACAGCTGAGACTTTTGAGATTTCCGAAAGAATCGGAATGCTTTGATTGCTTGTTTGAGACGCGGCGATCAGCCAAATCAGGCAACACAACCAACGCGTCGTCGTTGTTCGTGTCGTTTCGTCTTCACCATCGACGACGAGCACGGCTGTCCCACCAGCCACACACTCAAGGTAAGCAAAAAAAATAATCATAAAAACTATTTGAATATACTAATAATTACTTTTCATCATTTTTTTTGCTTGCCTGAAGGGACAGAACACGACGAGCTCCTCAAGACACCACCGGCCATGAAGTGTCGACATCGCTGACCTGGCGATGGGCCAGCAAAAGACGATCAACATCGACGATGAGCGTCGTTACCGCATTTTCCACGGCAAGAAGATGTCCCAGGTGTCCCCAGCGACTTGCTCGGTGATGAGTTCAAGGGCTACGTCTTCCGCGTCTCTGGCGGAAACGACAAGCAGGGCTTCCCGATGAAGCAGGGTGCTCCTTTCTGCTGGTCACTCTTCCCTCCGTCTCTGCCGCACTGGTGTGGTTCAACTTCCCTCGCCCTGTTCACGCAGCACGTGTTCCTCGCCTCTTCCTCCTGCCCCCCTTGACGATCCACACGCTTCAACATCGACGTCAGCCGTTTTCCCATCCGCCCTTCTCATTGAGCGGTCCGGCGAACGCGACGCAACCGTTGTGTCCGAGAAGGATCTCGTTCCGATCAAAACATTCGCAGCGACCTCTTCTCACGCATCAACTCCACCTGTCCTTCGACGCTCACAGACGCTCGTCAACGTCCAGAGCCAGAGAGCCCGCTGCAGCGAATATGGCCACCGTCCACGCCCCGCGCCATCCCCACCCCCATCCGCATCCGCATTCGATATCACCGTCGAGTGCCAGCTCGAACCACTCGCCCTTCCGGCGCGTGCACCGCGCGACGTACGCCCCGCCTCCACCTGCGAAATCGTCTTCTGCGTCCGCCGCTGCCGCAGCGTCTACCTCGAGTTCTGTAAGCATCCCCCCTCTTTCCCCCCGATCTCTGATACTTGAGTGATGAGCGGCTGTTGATCGCTGTCTTTTTCTCTATCACTTTTTTTTCCCTCCGACCGCGCCGAAAACGCTCGACAAAAAAACAGTCATCGGCAGTCCCGCGCGCACACCACTCGCACCACCCCGCGCCGGCAGCACCCCCACCGGCAGTCGACACTTACTACGGGCACGAAGACATCAGCAAGCTCTGCGCGCGCTTCGTCAGCCATACCTTCGACTGCCCCGAGATCCTTCCTCCGTCGTCCTCCACCTCTTCCACATCGTCCTCGACCGCAGTCGTCTCGCGTTCCCCCGCTACCGCAACGGCAGGATCAGGAGGGGCACCAGTGATACCGAATACGCTTGCGCACTTCGTCGGATACGCACTGCATCGCACTCGCCTCGCCGTTCACGCACGAGACGTAGCGTCCTGCAGTCGGCGCTCTGCTACATCGGGGTGGTGCGGGGGAAGGTGACGGGGCTCGCGGAGAAGGAGAAGATCAGCACGGGAGTGAGGGGCGAGCCGGAGTTGGATAAGAGGGAAGGCGAGGCGTCTCTCTCGTCAAAGGCAAATACCTCTTCGGACACGTCCAACCCCTGCGGTCTTCCGACAGAGCTGACGTCAATGGACCCCTCCGACACATCGCGCGTGCCGACAGTCTACCATATGGACACTTCGCTTCCATTAACTCAGCAGATGCAGACTCAAGGGCAGTCTAACGACAAGCGTCGTAAGATCCTTGGAAAACCGTTCACGCCGCTGTCACCTCTGTCATCGCCGCTTCTTCGCCCGCGGCGCACTTTCGTCGCCGCACTCGTTGTGGTATCAAGATTCTTACAGGATCGATGCTATTTGAATCGAGCATGGGCAAAGCTCTCCGGTCCCATCACGCGTGGTTGAACGCTGCTAACGCGCATTGGGCGATGCCCTAGGGTGGTGTCTCTGGGTCGGCAAGAGCACTACGCTGCCGCAGGAAGAGAAGTCACGCAACATGCAACGCACGAAAAGCGAGGGTACGAATGCATTTGGATCGTCTCCGGTTTCTGCAGTGCACAAACGCGGGGCACTTCCCGAGTCCACCCTTGCCAGATGCAGGCGCAAGTCTGAAGTCTGGCCGCGCGCAGACAAAGGCAGGGATGGCAAACGGAGTACCTCAGACATGCTGCGACGCTGCCAGGTGATGCGGCCGTGCGGAGCGTGCTGCCCCACTATTGATCCCCAGGATCGTTGCCGTTCTCGTTTGTTGGTCCACCTCTCGCGGTCATTGCGGCGCTCAGTGCACAGCAAACATTCCTTTCTTCCGCGCTTGCATCACAGACACCATTGTTGTCTGACCGATGCCCGTTCCGCTCAAAAAACTGACATTCTGCCTGTCGTACTCGCCGCTCTCACTTGGTGAATCAACAATCGCATTTGGTTCACTGCCAACAATCTGCAGCACGTGACGCGATGCACTTCCCGAGTCCACCCTTGTCCGATGCAAATAGTCCGGAATTTGGCCGTACGCAGACAAAGGCAGGGTTCGCGAACAGAGCTCAGGTGTGCTGCTACGCTGCCAGATGGCGCAGCCGTGCGGAGTGTGCCGCCCTCTCACGATCATTGCAGCTCACCAGCACGCGGCACTCAGTGCACAACGAACATTGCTTTTTCCGCTTTCCGTCAGACACCATTGTCGTCTGACCCGATGCCTGTCCCACTTGAAGAGCTGACAGTGTGCTTTTTGTACTTGCCACTCTCACTTGGTGAACCAATGCTTGAGATACTGTGTGTGGTGTCATGTAGCTATCATTATAGCTATAACTTCAATAACAGTACTAATGGTGTGTGGAGTCCCGCATGGAGTACAGATTTGAACTATTTGTCCAACTTGGGCTTGAGTGTCGGGTCAGAGGCCGATGTGACTTAATACTGACTGTCATTCATGATATATACAGGTTGAATGTGACAACATCAAGGGGATGATTCTACTCTCAGAGCTTTCTTGCAGGTGAACTTGTTCAATTCAAAGGCTGATCTGTGTTGGAAGGAAAGAGATCATTGTCATCCTACATGTGGACAAGGGGAAGGGTCTGTCTCTTGTTGTATCTGTTGTATCAGTCTCAGTCATTCATTTGTTATCCTTGAAGGATACTTTGATCTGAGTAAGTGTTGTGTATCACTGGAGGACATTACAAAATGTGAAGAGAAGATGGTTGCATCCATATTATGACATGTTGCATCCAAACTTTTGTCAGAGGAGATCTCTGAGGGCCAGTCCAGCACCACACCTGCAAAACTGGAGGCAACGGGTGAGGACAAGAAGGAAATAGTGATGGTGGCTGCTGGGCAAGACATATGGCCATCTGTATGATGCATTCAAGCTCATACTGATGGAGCTGGAGAAGGTCTTCACAATGCTGTTGAACTTGCTGTTACTGGCAACATTCGCACAGCTGATGGTGATGATCATGTGGTGGCCAACTACTGTAGCCAATCAAGCTGCATGCAGACATTGAGTTAATGTGCTATATGGACATGGGCATTGATATTATCAGACAGGTGAGGTGGTGAGCACTGAGGTGGTACCTATCAAGGCAAAGCTCATTTCACTGCCTCTCTGTGTGCTGGGTACAAATGCTACTGACAATGTGTGCTGTGTTTGTTGTAATTGTCTCACTCTATACTTATTTTGAGTTTGCGGTATGCAGCAATTGAGTGTCTTGAGCATGCAATTGAGAAGATACAGAGCACTATTGAGGAGCAGGGTGGTAATCTCTTCAAAATGAAGTTTTATGCTTTCTTGTCCTTAATCTTGTGGAAGCTCTGGTGTCGGGCCAATGATTGTAGTGTATTGATTTGTCTTCAGAGCAAAGCTGCCAAGATGCAGAGTCTAGAACAAAATGCTTGAGAAATTATCTATAGAATTATTAAGGCTTCCATTCTAGACTTATTTAATTTTCATGACATAATGATTTTTTGCATTTTAAAAAATGATTCTAAGGCAGGAATCAAAAAAGACCTTATATAGCTAGGTACTCTCAGACATTTGGGTGTACCTAACTGGACACCTCCAGATAATTGGATGTACCTGACTGGGCACCCCTAGATAATTGGGTGCACCCAGTTGGGCACCCCCAGATAGTTGGGTGCACCCAGTTGGGCACCCCCAGATAATTGGGTGTGCCCAACTGGGCACTCCCAGATAGTTGGGCACGCCCAACTGGGCACCCCCAGATAGTTGGGCGCACCCAACTGGGCACCCCCAGATAGTTGGGCGCACCCAACTGGGCCCCCCCAGATAGTTGGGTGTGCCCAATTGGGCACCCCCAGATAGTTGGGCACTCCCAACTGGGCACCCCCAGATAGTTGGGCGCACCCAACTGGGCCCCCCCAGATAGTTGGGCGTGCCCAATTGAGCACCCCCAGATAGTTGGGCGTGCCCAATTGGGCACCCCCAGATAATTGGGCACTCCCAACTGGGCACCCCCAGATAGTTGGGCACTCCCAACTTGGGCACCCCCAGATAGCTGGGCGTGCCCAACTGGGCACCCCCAGATAATTGGGCACTCCCAAATAGTTGGGTATACTGAGTATACTCAACTAGGTACCTGTAAAAGATTTAGATACAGTCAACTAGTCATATCTAATCTTTTAAGCTTAGTAGTCCAGGCCTGATATTTGAGCACAGCTCAAGTCTGACTGCTTTCAAGTCTCTCTTTCATTTTAACTTCAAATCTCTTCCCTTTCTTGTTCTCTTCATCCTAGGATTTTACACTGTATTGATACTTTGTGTATCTCAGAGTGTTAGATGCTTAGTATCTCAAAGTTATGTTATGATGTTCAGAAGGTCAGCAACATGTTAGAAATGATAAGAATGCTCTAGTGGGCTTACACTCTTTCTACATTTCTATCTCAGTTTCCCTCTTAGTTTATACTCTCTATTCTACTTGGGCATTCAAACTAATCCTAATGTATCAGACCTTTGCACTTGTTCAGTTTTCAATTGCTCTACTTAAGTGTCCAGTGCAGCTATGTCACTCTAGTTAGAACTTCTCATAGAGCCTATGACATATAATCTCTCTAATATAGTTAGAATGCTGGAGCTTGATTCCCAATGTTTAATGTTAGAATATCATTAATGATTTCTTAAGTAGTCATTACACTTTTAGCTGACTCATATTTATTTTCATTTCTCTCATACTGCTGTACAATTTCCCTATTTCTCCATTTGTCTTACAGTATATAGAACTGTTCAATACTATCTCTATTATTTTTATTATCTTAGTCTTTCTAATAGCAACAAATATCTTTTTGTCCTGTGTGTCTAGCATGCTCAGCATTCTTTCCTGTCTGATGCAGACTAATCTTGACCAAAATTCAATTCATGCCAATGGTCAATAGCAAGATCACTAAATTGTAGGATCAAAAACAATAAAATACAACATTTATAAAGCCCCTAGATTTTATGGCAAAAACAAATTGGGTGTGCCCAAAAGTCCCCCAGACAGTCAGTGACAGTGACATATCTGGGCACTCCCAGGGCACTCCCACTGGGTGTGCCCAAAAACTGGGCAGGCCCAGTTGGGAGTGCCCAAATGATCTGGGTGCACCCAACTTTCCCACAGTAAAAAAAATTGGGCACACCCAACCCGCACCCACTGGGAGTGCCCAGCAGATTGGGCATGCCCAGGCTCAATACCTAAATGGTCAATTAGTTGTGTGTACGAATAGACCTACTTGGTCTGCTCAGAGGGGTAGCCTGATGTGAAGAAACGTACCGATTTCTTCATCGTCTTCTTGCAAACCCCGGAAATGTCTTTGAGAGTATCAAAAGGTACTTCCTACTCTCCGAAAATATGTGCACTTAAACTAACACTTTCATTCACGTGTCTAAAGTCTGCCGTCCGCTATTATCTTGAAGCTTATATATGGTTATGAGATAAATTACGAAGATGATTTCTTTGTCCAGCTAGCTGAAAAGCTTGGGAGACTGACGACTGAAGCAGTTGAGCCAGGTCGCTGGCTTGTGGATTCATTCCCCATTAGTGAGTGATGTTAAAATCTTCTAGTGCATAGAACTTGAAGTTCGAATAGTCCAATACATGCCATCCTGGCTTCCCTGTATGCAATTTAAAGAATGGGCTAGGGAAGCTAGGAAAAAATGCGAAGCATTCACACGCGCTCCTCATGATTTTGTTAAATCGTCGATGGTATGTACGAGCAATGACAAGCAGCTTGTATACGTCTTGGGCTCACCACTTGCAGTCGAGCGGCCGCTTCTTCCCTAGCTTCACATCCACTAATATTCAGAAACTCCCTGGACTTAACGATGAAGACGAAGAGATCCTGATGTATACAGCAGCAAGTATGTACTCAGGTATGTCCAGAATCAGTGACCATCTAACTCAAGTGAAGTTACTGAAACTCTAGTCTCCAGGTGGAACAGACACTGTAAGTAATATTCAAGCTTGTTCTGAGATCAAACTGACTGTTGTTTAGGTTGTGTCAGTCACCAAGCTCTTTTTCATGATGATGGTGACCCATCCAGATGTCCAGGCTTATGCTCAAAAAGAATTGGATTTGCTGATTGGCTCCGACCGAGCTCCATGCGTGTCAGACTGGCAGTCTTTACCATATATAAACTGTATTATCAAGGAGTTACTTTGCTTCAACCCTGTGGTTCCGATCTTGGTCCATAGCCCAGACAGAGATGACGTTTATGAAGGATATGTTATCCCGAAGGGTTTGTGGATTCCTTGAACCTGGTCCATCATTTATGCTAAACAGACATCTTATCAAATAGGAGCATGGGTCATGGCAAATGTTTGGTCGGTTTCATAAGTGTCGATTTATTGGAGGCGCCCAATACTGATTCGAGAAACTAATGTCACTGTAGGTGCATGTCGCACGATCCATCCTTATACCCAGATCCATACGTCTTCAAGCCCGAACGATTTGATAAGAGGAACGAGGCTGTAGAACCACAGCGTGATCCGACCGCATTCATCTTTGGGTTTGGCCGTCGGTAAGTAAGAACTAAAAGGAAGAAATATGCCACTCATACTGCTTATAGAGCCTGCCCCGGGCAACATTTCGCTGAAATGTCTCTTTTTATGACGATAGCAAGCGTTTTGTGGGCTTTCAATATCAGTCATGAAAAAGACTCGACTGGCCAGACTCTCATACCGGAGATCGCGTTTACTACTGGACACACAGTGTGAGTGCTCTCTATCTTCGATTCTGCTCATCTTAAATACTGTTGCAGGCACCCCAAACCATTCAGTTGTACACTGCAGCCGAGATCATCAAAGTCAATCGCTGTTATTGAAGAACTTACAAAAAGTGCGAATACCTAACCGCCTAGTTTACAAGAGTAGAGATATGGAAAGCACTGTAGAAATAGGTTGACATGTCTTCTCGTACGTATATTGATTCTTCATATTGAGTAACACGCTGTTGGCTGCGCCCTCTGTCTCATTGTATCTAAAGCTAGCGGAATGATCGCACTCATAAACATTTCTCTAGCTAGATATTCTCAGCATCGACTTCATCTTACTTTGAATTTAGTCTAAATGTTTTACGACGCGTGTGATTACTTATGCAACAGTGGACAGTGGTAGTACCTAGTAGAAAACCATGGAAGTTGCGTGCTGACACCTAACAGAAAGATGATTCTTCATCTGTACCATAGCAATTATGACAATTTGGAGCACCTCATGACTGTCATTGATGTGGCACGTCTTGATACTAAGTGCGGAGCTCGCGCTCATGCTCCCTCATAGACATGGATTCGTACAAACTACCGCATTAACTCATTCTGGGCTGAAAGACATCGAAAAATAGGCTCTATACACGAAAAACCTCTGCATCACTCTCAGATATTCTTAAAACTTCCCTCCAAAAAGCCTCCTTAAAACACAATATTTACTTGCCAGCATTAGGAAAATCGAAGCCGCAACCATTGTGCCTATGAAGACACATGTTAGCAAAAGCTGAGGAAGTCTCAGATAGATGGTTTGAATCCACACCAGCGTAGATGCCGACTTCATGGAAGGTACGATTGTGCTGCTTAATAGCTCCTGAAATAGGCGGACCTGCCAAAGCACCTAGATAAGAGGAATATATGGGGAAAAGTAACTCAGACGATCAGAGGCTCATAGATATGAGATGTAGATCAATATATACCGATGGCCATGACTGTCATTTGCATCCCCGTACGACGTCCAATGTCATGTGTTGCGCCGAGATGAGCAACAGGGATAGCAAAGAGGCAAACGAATGCCCCTGAAGTAATTCTGAGATTGAAATCAGCTCATTGAAGTACCAGCATGTAGGTAGATTATGCATACCCATACAGAACCGTGACTGCAACGAACGCGCCCTTAGTTGTTACAAAGGGCCAGATATATGTAAAGACTGCGGCGAGCGCCGTGCAGATGACCATTACATTGACAGGCCCGTAGGACACGGCAAGAACCCCGCTGCCCAAACGGCCGACAGCAGAAGCACCGTTGGCGATAGCAACGAGATAGAAGGCGAAGCTATCATCCACACCAATCACCTCGGCGCTGACACTCAGGAACGTGAGCGCTATAGAAGATAGTATTAACTATTATATGTCATTACGAACTGAAAATAACGTACGAGTATAGAGACCTAAGAAAGCGACAAATGTCGAGAAGACATAAAATATGTAGGCCGGCGAGCCGAACGTGCGGACATCAAATAAACTTGGAAGCACTTCGGGAGGAGGAAGCCGACTGTGCATCATCTAAAGGTACAAAGCAGATTTTAGGCTTTCAAGGTAGAAACAGCACCCAAAGATTTACTCACAAAGATCGCAATAATGGCTGAAGCCGCATTGATAAACCCTATCGTTCTGACGGTCCATTTGAACCTATAATTGGATATCCGTGAGGTGTTATAGATGGCGAGTATCTTCGAATATATACCCGACTGCAGGAAGCATGTTGTGTATAATGATAGGATAGATTATTCCTCCCAATGAGCTGCCGAAAGATACCACGGCGAACGCCAACGGTCTCCGCCGCTTGACTGAACATTTATAGATAAGTTGACTTCTTTACGTTGGAATATAAATCAATGGCCTACACCAGTGGGACACGACCGCGATACATGGAATGTATATGCAACCGGCTGCTACCTGCGGGCCAGTTCAGCGAAAATGTTGATACAATATTCTGCTACGTAATGGTTTCGAAAACATCAGATTAACTCACTCCGAGCAGCAATCCTTGGCAAAGAACAAAGTGCCAGTACTTTGAACATTCCGCTGTGAGAAAGTTAGCTATTGTCATGGCAACCGAGGCACATATTAAGGTCGGCTTGAAGTAGCCAAGATCGAAGAGACAACCAGCGAGGAGACCCTGATACGTAAAAAGATTAGTGTACCTTCAAACATTAACATCTATGTCGGAGAAGTCACGTACAGGCAGAAAGATCAGGGAATACTAAGTTTTGACAATGACATGTAGTCAGCGATATGTACTCGAAACTGTAGTCGGTATTTAGCTAGGGTTCGCTCACCTGAAGAGATCCTATCCAAGCACTGCATGGAGACGGTAAAGCAACATAAAAATTACCGCGAGGACCGAAAAAAAAAGCGTACATTTGTGACGGCGTATTATGAATTAGGAGGACAGTTTCGTAATAAGCTTGATAGGTCTGTCGCTCGTAAGCTAAGACGGTAGATCAGATAGAAAAAAAATGCACGCACCCCCCAAGAAACAAAGTAACCGAACGTGGAGAGCGACAGGAAGAAACCCTACATCCGAAGACAGCTAGTCAGAACCCGAGTAGTAACAATTCAATGCATAACTCACACCGACTACTAGCATCCAAGCTCCTGTGCCTCCATCTGGAACTTCATCGAACGCACGGACAGCCTGGGACTGCTCGGTGTCAAGTTCTTCGCCCGCAATCGGCTTTTCTTCCTCGATTTCCGGCCGCTGACTATTCAAGGCTGCCTCATTCGTCTGAGCCATTATGAAGTAGCTGAGGTCAAGAGCAACAGAGTAATAGAGATCTTAAGTCGAGATACTCAATTACTGCCGGAATACCAATGTAGCGAAGGCGGTTGTGGGCTCGTGACAGGTCTGAAAGAGCCGAAGTCGTATCTTTAATCCATACTCTTAAATTTTGTCAGAACCTATGATGTTGATGCATGCGGTGAAAGGTGATGGTACGGTCTACTGGCAGACTCGGACCTGGTTGAGTTCGGCCACTGGGGGTTCACTCTAATGTGTCTGATGGAGGGGATAGTGTCAGGAAGTGTAGGGAAGTGTAGGGGAATACTCGGGGCTAGGTGTCGACTCGAGGACGCGAGTACAAAGGACGACCGGCAAAACGTGCCTAAATGCGGTCAGAGAACAAAGAGCAACTACGATCTTGACAACCCGGGCTCGGAAACTTGCCAGTGAAGACAGGAGTCGATACTATTCGTCGAGACGATTCTGAATCTGAAAAGACCTCGAGACGCGATGCAGAATTGACGGAGATATGGTGGTTGCACTGGTTGCGGCTGGCGGAACGCACGGAACTCCCGGAACCAAAAGCTATTTTCGTAGCTCTACGACGCTGGCTCGGAATCGTGCAAGACAAGACAGTATTCGAAAGCGATTTTCGACGAGATTAAGGATCTGAAGAGAGCTCGAGAATCGGTTAAGAACTGAGGGCGATATAGCGAAAGCAAGATTTGGCCGAAAACGGGACTCGAGATGGAACGGACGGAACGGACGGAACGACACTGAACGGCGAAGGAGACGAGAACTAAAGACTGGGACTGACTCAGGGGAACTAAACTTGTATTTTTGAGACATTTACATGAGTGTTTAAATAACCAACAGAGGGTTGAGCCTCTGAGCGGCGTACAAAGGACACAAAGACAGACTGGAGGCTCTAGCCAAACAACACCAAATAGCCGGAACTCGGAGCCGTAACTCGAGAACATGAGTAATTAAGCTTCGGGAGGCTCGGAACAATACCAGATGTGACCCAAAATGGACTTCGGTGGCTCACCGGTGCAGAACCAAGCTGTATGCGTCGAGTTAATACTGCCAAACACTGAAACTGTCCTGAAATGCGTCGGGGATACTTGTAAGACTGTCCTGAGTCGAGTCGAACCTAATAGAGCCGATTCCGAGGCCAGCGGCATCAGGATCTCCACAGCGGTGTAAGTTTGAACCGAGAATTAAAATGTATCTATCAAGTGAAAAGCCGAAATGACGTGGCTGTCAAGCTGCAAATAACCAAGACGCATTCACGCTTACGCGTACCCCTGACACCCAGACAGCCAGCCCAACATCCCCATTCTCCGTTTCCTGCGGGAATCCATCTCATGATGCTCCAAACTTCTGTTACTTTGCTGTCTTCGCAGCCAGAGCCTGCCTCTTAATAATAGACCGCACGTATTTGCTTCAAGATCCTCGGATTCTCAATCTTTCACCGGCTTATTAAATGTACGGCGTCCCTTGGCCTAGAGAATGGCACTTTCTATTTGGAGTTTTGAGTTCACTTCCTGCATTGGATGCCCTTGTCCAACGAATCCAACGAATTGCCTATTGACCCCAGTCCCCGTCGATAAGGTTCGCAATCCGGAACAAGAAGGCTTGAACAAGCGGGACAACATTTCCTGTGACTTAGATCCGACTGGACTAGCCTTGAGATCTATATCAAGGCCTTCTGTCGAAAGCTGAATCTCGTCTTTCTCCGAGTTGTTTCTGAAGTGTTTCCAAGATTATGATAGGACTATATGCACCTATTCTAGCTTGCATCCCGTTAGCGGAGTCTCAAGTTCCGGAACTCGTCATAATCAAGTCTACCAATAAAAGATAGCATTGGGCAAGCGGTGGTGTGCGGTGCTAAGTCCATCTAGAAAAGAAGTCCAGTACCCTAAGTGAACGAGTTTCTATATCCTAAAAGAACTGAGAGAGCAGTGGGGCTTGCGGCTTTAATGTTGTCATCAACGAGAACCAAGGTCTCCGGGGGAGAAAGGGCGACTGAAAGCTTGAATCGAAGACTATCGAGCTACAATATTTCCGCCAACACGAGCCACCAAGTCTGCTGATTATTGCACGAGAATGGCGGTGAAAGATCTAGCGAAGCAAAAGCAAGGAAGAGAGGCTATATGGGAGAGACTCCGCGAGAATAACAATGGTATGATTTTTTAGATGACAACTTCGATGTATGTATAATGTAATGACTCCAGATCATCGGGTCTGGCCCCATACGCATGAATTCATTAATCAACACTTCCATGCTTAACACTGGATGTCTACATATCTACCTCAAGGGGAATGCAAGGTGGCACAAATTGAGTTTTTCTGTACGAACTGCAATTGGCAATTTAGACAACCTCGGCTCTCTCGATCTACTCTACCACTATTTCAACTGGTTGAAGCCACGATCAATTCTCCCGTGTGTTCGAATCTTCGAACGGTGAGTAGAGATGCCGCTTTGGAGAAACATGTATTGTAGACTAAATTGCCAGAAAGTAGTAACATGTACACCAAGATAGAATCGGAATGGGTCTCTTCAATGTACTCCGCAATCGCGACACTGCAATGTATTTGAAAAGAGTAGTATTTGAAAAAGAGCAATTGCTTCTTTAATTGCCCTCAAACGGACTGTTTAGTGATGTCTACTCTGCAAAAGTTGTATGCGAGGCTAATTCTGACTCTACATGTACCTCTCTTCCACGGAAGTTGATAGACATGGTGTTCAGCTCGTGGGCTGCCATAGAGAAACCACTCTCAATAACGGTCTTCCTGCCTACTCGACGTAAATTGAGAAGAATTCGACATGCCAGAACGGAATGCATGACTCTTTCAAGACTGAATGACCATCAATAGAATCAGCATTGCCACAAATACAAAGTTACGAACCTTGTAAGCGTATTCAAGAAGTCCGCCTACATGTAAAGCGACTTGTGAGTGCATTGTGTTAATGAGATAAAAACACCAACCGGTAGTGTCTGAATCACGATGACGTTCGCAACGGATAAAACTGAAGAAAACTGAGTCGATGTACATAGCATAGATCAGCTAATATCGGACAAACCGAAGAGATATAAATAAAAAAGTGAGCCTGCAACAATGCCACGTCAGTACTTAATAATATAAGGATTAAGGATAAGTATGACACATACCGTCTCCATAGACCGCTTTAAACATAGCTGAATTGCCGTGAAGTTTATCTTTGCAAGCAAGCCAATTAGCTGAATATAGCATTCGAATGAGAGATTTCTGTACAGGTACGGAAACCAACAACAAGCATGAAACCGAGAACGCCTACAGATATTAATCAAGTGAGTACATATACAATTTTTCAGAGTGCAGCTCGCCATACCAGCTTCGAATACCATGAGAAGAATCCAATTCATTGTGAGAATTGAGCTACCTCCCACAACGAGGCACCCGGCAATGCCATGAGGGAAAGGAGAAACTACATGGGGTCGAGTTAGAATAGTGATGTGCAGGTACGAGTGAAGAACTCTCACACTCCAAAGAGTTCAAGAATCTTGCCATGAAAACGATCTGTGGCAACCAGGTTGCGACGGTCCAGGCGCAAAGGATGATCGCGACAGACCTCCTTCTCTCCCAAATAGCCCAAGCCCGCAACATGAGGATGACTACACAGCACATGCCCATGAATCCTTGAACAGCCCATCTGCAAGAAGAATGCACCTTCCGCAAGTAAGATCCCGAACGTTTCTAGCCCTTAGGATTCCAATATTACAAGGGATTAATGAGTTATCTCTGCCTTTATTGAGAAAGACTTACATCCTGTGATCTTGTATGCGACTTCACATTGACCGTTCGTCAAAGGCATTCCCAGCTGATCTGTTTCATTCAAGTAAATCGCAAACTAAATAAATTGATGTCTCGCAATCACGTACGCCACATAACTATGGGAGTGTCGATGAATGGCAAGTATCGCGTTGCAATGAAGAGCACTTTTGCAACTGACCAAGGCATCGTCCAAATAAGACTCCGCTCCATTTCTATCGTAAGCGCATATTCATAGACCTGAAAATGGAGCATAAGCACTTTACAGCAAGAAATCGAAGAATGACTCTCACCAACACACTGAGGCTAACAACTTCTCTACAGAGTGAGTAACCCGACCCAATCAAATGCTGATATATAACACGTACAGTCGATGTACTGCGATTATTACAGTCAGTTTTCAGTATATGTCAGAATGTGCATCTGAAAGAACGAACTGTAGTAATTTGTGCGTGCTGGAGAAGCAGGATCAACTCTTGGGCTTGAGTTTGGGCTTGGGATGCCATTGAAGGAAGGGAGAACAGGCCATGGTCTTCACGTCACGCAGATTAATGGCCGAGCAAAAGCAAACATAGAACAGGGATTGTGTGATTATCAGAATCAGAAGATGGAGAAGCCAATGTACAGTTGATTATCTCATAAGGAATATGCAAAATCTGGAATTTCATATTCCCTATGAGATAATATTCCTGAGTAGAATGTCACTTTTGTGTGACATATGTGTGACTTGCAAAAACAAATTAAAATTTTGCTACTTTTTCTTTTTTTGAAGTGCATTTTTAGGCCAAACCTGTTGCATGGAGCAAGTTTTGAGCTAACAAGGCAAATTTATGTTTGATAGAGGTGCTGGCTCACTTGGTTTGGCTTTGGCACATCCTAATTTCCCACATGTTTTTGGTGCAAAACCTTATCTGGTAAGGAATATTTACAAAAAACATTATTCCCTATTAGGTATCAGATTTTTGTAGAATATCCCACTGAAATGTGGTCGATTCCGAGAAATTTTATTCCTTATGAGAAATATTCCCTATGAGCTAATTCACTATGAGATAATCAACTGTATTTGAGTGATTTATGTCTGACACGATTACAAGCTGACTGCCAGAGAACAAGTTATCCAGGATCCGCAAGGCAAAATTCAGTTCGAAGTAGAAGTAAGAACCTATCATATCCATCCCAACGATCAACTGTCGCGCCCTAAAATGGGGTCAAAAAAGAAAAGTGCAGACATGTGTAATTCAAATGGATAGGAATGGAAGTTGTAAGCTGGATATTTGATAACCAAAATACTGCTACTGAATTTGTATATCACCAAGGTGTATGATGTGATGCGCCGCTGTTACCCAAACCATTCATCAGACCCACAGACATAGAAAGGTACCATATATCCTATTCAATTCAAGTGAAAGCGAATGATTCGCACCAGGGACACGAAACCCCGTGATCGCGGCGAGAAGATCCTGAGAATGTGTCCTCATGGACGACAAAAAAATAGACCAATATTTATCCTGCGTTCTGCATCATTATCTAAAAGATACTTCCGGAGGGCTTGATTATATGTTTTGTTGAATGAGGTGTGTGCATTCGCAGCATCCCAGCGATGGTTCGCTTTTGCCCTGAATATTGTAGCTGTGATTGACTGTTACATCACAAAAAAGTCTAAAATCTTGCACAGGCATATATGCCCATGCAATATGTATATTTTCTAAGTTATGTACAACCAAATACAGTGCAGCTTTGATCTGACACAAAACTACAAGTTGCTGCAAGATCGCCACAAGTCTAATTGATCTTGCCAAGTTAGGTCATACTGATCATCACTTGCCAGAAATATACAAGACTGACCAGCCCTGAAGAAAATATAAAAGAGAATATGGTGCAGCTTCAAAATGACATGTGATAATCTTACTTGTAGTTCTGGTAGAGTTCTTATATTAGGTCTGCAAGTTGTTATACAAGACCACAAGTCTGCTCTCTGTTCACAGGTCCTGTTGGTTCATTATCACACTATTCATATAATATAATAATAATGTATTCTGTTGTATCAATTATTGTACAATCAAGTTATTCAAAATCATAGCCATGTCAAAATCATAGTTAAAAGCAAAAGGAGCCAGGACAGATGTGTTAGAATCACGGTAAAACTGATTAACTAAGTCAATCTTACCTGTGAAGCGACTTGCTGTGCTTGAGAATTTGTTGAGAGTGCAAGGAGATTCACTAGTCAAGCAGGTTTGTAGTAAAAGCTCGAGTGTGGTGCTTGAGGGCTCAAGTGGATTAAACTGACAATTGAGGGCTACTCTTGCCCTCCTTATATACTCTACAGGGGTGGCTATGCTATGGACTATACTATGCAGCTATATTACCTTCTGAACATCTTTCATAACATATTGCCATTCTGAACATATTGTATCATGCATCTGATGCATTCCTTGGTGGACTCCCAGAGTTCCAGAGGTGACCAAACCTCACACTTGCAGTTCCTTATCTTTGTTACTTGGCAATTTATCCTTCTGTCTCTGAGATCATTTCAGGTATCTATCTTCTTGTCCTAAAGCCTCCCTCATTGTCAACTGTCTCTGCAGTCTGTGTTTCACTAATAAGTATTGTTCACTGGTTTGTATAGGTGTCAGCTCCACTGTTCTTGTCAGGCTAGCGATTGTATTATCATTGTCCTTCCTTGCTGCTTCTGAAGTGGTTATCTTATCAACTGGGGTTTCTTGCCTCGGTGCTTCTTCCGAGATCTTATTGACCAGAACTTTTGATGTTGGGATCTCATTTGTTATCTTAGCAATAGAAGTATTCTTATCTTCCACACTATCCAATTGTGCCGGTTGATCAACTTCCATGATTATTACTTCTGGTGTCCTAGGTAGTATCTTATCTTCTCTTCTAATGTCAGCAGTGTAGTGGTGCAGACTCTTCTAATCCAAAGGGCAGTTCAGGCTACAGCTCGTGATCAACCCAAGGGGGACTGCGGTGACTCAGTATACTGAGAGGGACAACCTAAGTAGAGCAGGGTTTGAGATAGGAAGACTCGGCGATATGGATACACGTGGGATTCCGGTTGGACCAAGACTCAGGTGGGTAGAATTGGCACTTGTGACAGCGGCCGAGGGCATTCGGTGATTGGGTGATGGAGTTCTGAGAGTTGGTGACAGAGTCGATGTATACTGTTTTCAGAGTGAGAGTCGGGCAAGTAGTGTATAGTAATGCATGTAGTAGATTGTGGTCTAGAGGTGGAGAGGGGACTGTCTGTCTCTGTCTCATATCTCCCTATCTCCATCTATATACTACTGCAAATTTATACTAAACTGAAGCAGAGAAAGCAGTGCAAGACTCGACCGAGTCTGTGTGAACAGATGTGAAGGTGAGTCGACGATCGGCCTGTGCACATCACACAGCCAATCGTCGCAGAGTGATGTTATAGTGCCCAACCTGCTCTCTTGTCTCCCACCACTGCACAACCATATCCCACATCCTCGTCCTACTCACCTAATTCCTTCCACCTGTGCCCATGAGAGTTGGTTGTCCATGTGCTGATCAAGTTTGTATGTCATCCGTCCGTCTGATCGTGTCCATACCAAGAATTGTAATAAAGAGTTGGCCACCAATTATGAATAAATAAATGGTAATGTTCAGTGGCCGGTAAAGGGAGTCAAAGGCATAGTGTAAATAAAGGGAGAAAGACTTGGCCGGCATGTAGGCAATGGTTAATCACTACATCTCCTGGGGGGCCAGAAAAAAAGTGTTTGTGGTGTACATGAGAAGTGGTTGAATTGGAAATTAAAGAAAGTGTAATGGGTGAGGTTTGGTGCATTCTGTGGTATTTAATGGTGCGAAGAAGAAGAGGAAGAGGTTGATGGTTCACCAATCAATGCCAAAATTGCACCCTGGAGTTTTGTGATGTGTGCTATCTGCTGTGTGACCGTGTCACAGAGGTTCTCGAGTTGGACTGATGGGGCTGAGTGGTGTATGCTGGTCTGGAGGTCTGGGTGCCATGGGATAATCGCAATCCAGATGAGGTCATGTGTCACTGCTGAATGTAGATGCTGATTCACTGGCAGTTCCAGGCCTTGATTAATGACATATTTGGTGTGGTTGTTGATCAAGGTCAGTCGAGGTCAGTACTGGATGTCAATCGCCATGTACAGGTGCAGGAAGAACTCGTGCACCTTCATGCCAGGCTCAGTGATTGAGCACCAAAAGTGCTGGTGAGATCCAGAGTGGTGTAGGACGTCCTTGAGAGTGGCCTGATGTGAGTGATGGCGTGCGACAGTAAGAGTGAATGATATTGACCAGTTGTGAACCCTGTGTATGTTGTCTGGGCACAGGATTCAGTTGTCATAGAAAGACTCAGTGCTGGTTCAGTCTGAGCACTGTAGCGATTAACCATTGCCTATGCGCCAGCCGAGTCTTTCTCCTCTCACTTACACTACTCCTTTGACTCCCCTTACCGGCCGCCGAACATCACCATTGATACATTCACAATCGGCAGCCAACTCTTTATTATAATTCTTGGTATGGACACAGTCAGATAGATGGATGTCACATGAACTCAATCAGCACATGGATGACTGACTCTTGTGGGCACAGGTGGAAGGATTTAGGTGAGTTGGACAAGGACGTGGGATACAGTTGCGCAGTAGTGGGAGATGAGAGAGCAGGTTGGGCACTATAACATCACTCTGCGATGATCGGCTGTGTGATGTGCACAGGCCAATCGTCGACTCACCTTCACATCTGTTCACACAGACTCGGGTGAGTCTTGCACCACTTTCTCTGCTTCAGTTTAGTATAAATTCACAGTAGTTTGTAGATAGAGATAGGGAGAGACAGAGGAGTGACAGTACTGGGACAGACAGTCCCCTCTCCACCTCTAGACCGCAATCTACTACGTGCATTACTACACACTACTCGCCTGACTCTCACTCTGAAAACAGTATACACCGACTCTGTCACCAACTCTCAGAACTCCATCACCCAATCACCAAACACCCTCGGCCGCTGTCACAAGTGCTGATTCCACCCACCCGAGTCTTGGTCCAACTGGAATCCTGCACGTATCCATATTGACGAGTCTTCCTATCTCAAACCTTGCTCTACTTAGGTTGTCCCTCTCAGTATACCAAGTCACCACAGTCCCCTTTGGGTCGATCATGAGCCGTAGCCCAAATTGCCCTTCAGATTGGAAGAGTTTGCACCCCTACACATTGGAGCCCACTGCGAGGGGGACAAGGTGCCTCGCCTAAGTACCAGGTCGACGTCTGAAGCTCCTTGGCACTCTATGCACATACAAGCAAAGGTTCAGGAAGAACCAAGCAACCCACCACCACCACCCAGAGGATGAGGCCAAGGAAGACCAAGAGGACATCCACCAACCACAGCCACCCCTCAGATCTTACATGCTCCCAGAGAAGCATCCTTGTCACCTTTTTGCTGATCTGGAACCACCGACCCAGAAAACACACTTCAAGACACCAAGCAACAACAGCCACCCTCAGTAACCAAACCAGAACTCACTCAAGAACGAGGATGACCAGTCGAACCTAGAAGGATCTTACCTGATCTCATCGAAACCCCGATATCACTTTGTATCCCAGGAAGCTTTGTAACCAGCAACAGGTTGCATTTCAGCATTGCCAGTACACCACTCAGTCAGCAGGTTCAAAGACCCAGAGGAACACCCGAAGGTGAGGAAAGGAACCCAGGCCTCGAAGGATACAGGAGTCCAACAAGGGAACAAAGTTGCTCCAGATCTGAAGAAGTGGTCAGGAGACTGGTATCGCCAGGACCACAAGAATCGGCAACGCCGTATCGAAACTAATCACTCGGATCATTGTCACCCACAAGACCAGGGTCACCACTTAATTGGGGCAGACAAGCCATCAGAAGATGGATCGACAAACCTCTGATTCAAACAGGAGGACCAATAGAAGTACCAACAGAACAAAACTCCAAACCTGAGAATCCTACCCCCGACCAAGAAGAACAATTAACCCCAGAATCACCATAGAATCGGTCCGAAACATCGGAGGAAGAACTAGTCCCGCCACTGCCGCCACCAACTCCAGAAGGATCGATACCTATTGCAATATCAAGGATCGCAGACCCATACCCAGAAACTTGCCCTTCGACTCCAGAACAGCCGAGAAGGACACCAACTCCGCCCTCATGCGTACCCACACCGGCTCCGCCGACTTTCCATATTGTGGCGCCACCAATAGTCAGAGCAGTCATGGCTAATTCTACCACACAAGGATTGAGCCAAGGACCTTCACAAGCCCCACCAATGGCACCACCAATGCAACCCATACCCAATGTAGCCAATCCTCTTCCAGACCTCGCCGAGTCTAGAAATCTCCCAATCACCAGACCAAATCCTCCAGTTCCAGGAGCAACAATGCCAAACAGACACGACAAATGAGCACCAGCAATGAACGCCGATGTAGAACCAGAAGGGATCCCATGATTCTTCGAAGAGGTTAACATCTTAGGATCAAATGCAGGAATCACCGATCTACAGAAAATCAATTGGGCACGTTACTACGCACCGGTACACGAGGAATTACTATGGTCGACTCTCCCACAGGCACAACAAAACAATTTCACGTCATTCAAAACAGCCACCCTAGGCTTCTATCTGGCAGCAACGATAAGATACACTTATGGAGATCTAATCAATTTTGTCGCTGAGAATTCCAACAAGGTTTTGATGAGCACGGCTGCCCTGGGAGAATACCATCGAAGCTTTATGCATATTACGTCATATCTAGTTCAAGAAGGAGTCATTTCAGATCTAGATCAAAAGCAGTTCTATTGAGAAGGTCTAAACCGGCTCACCAATCAGCATCTCGAACAACAACTTCAGTTGGTTGACTTTCGACACCCAGCTGGCATTCCTTGGGATATACTGGTACTATACAATGAACTTGACCAACTTATAGCAGGAGGAGTCCTAGTAACTGGTCCTGGGGCACAGCAAGGATACGCAGTACCACAGTATGGAACATTTGGGATACCCGCAGCACCTCCATATTTTACTCAGCAACATGTCGCCACAGCATCTGGACCATATGCACTGACCCCCATCAAATGAGAGGACTCAGAACTGAGCCTGCTCACACCCATGGTATCAGATTTACAAGCTGAGATACAGGATCTCTGGGGCAAAAGGAAGGAGGATTATTGAAGGCGAGACTACAATGATCGGTACGCTCAAGATTGGCCATATGCCCATAACGAACCACAGGAGTACCAGCGACCCAACGATTACGGACGGCCACGCAAAGAATACAGGGCACCACTGAGAGGCCCACCCCCAGCCAGAAATATGCAGGTAAGGAATACAGGACCCCGAATGTGTGCCATGTGCCACAGCACTGCACACCTGTTCAGAGACTGTACGATCAGGGACACGTTACTGAACCGATGATTACTGGCCTTGGATGCACAAGGATTTGTTGTAATGCTGGGAGGAACACAACTACCACCAGGACCACAAGGCTCTTCTTTACTGGATCAAATGAACTTGTACTATCGAGACCACCCAAACGAGGTCCCTCTGGGTACAACTCTCCCAGTAGATATGACAGCACTACGAGATCCACCACCGCACCAAATGGCAAACTTGTTCGATACGTACTACCCTGCCATATCAGGACCAAGTATGTATACGCCGACCCAGCCAGGTATGGAGGAAGCCCACATCGAAGAAATTCAGGATGAATACGTAGGGGAAGGAAGAAAGGTTCGGTTTGATGATACGAGCAATTCTCACGGACAGCAGAGATGATTGGCGAGACTGGCAAATATAGGAAAAGCCAACTCTCCCTCACCTAAGCACCCGATGAAACCAGCGAAAGAACGAGAGGGACGCGAACCAGCTACGGACTCGGGCATACCAGAAACAGAAACAGGCAAAGGAAAGGAGACAGAATCGGCCAAGCCCAAAACAACCGAAGAATCGGTACCCAACTCTATTCCACCAAGCGAGCCTATGCAAGTCCATGTGGCACCACCACGGGAAAGGACAGAACTGAAGCCTGGACATCCCAATCCAACAATAGACATACAGAGGCCTCAGTTCAAATACAACACACCGGCTAACAACCCTGCAATGGCTGACGCAGTATTTCGCCAATTCTTGGATTCCATGGTGTTGATATCAGGTCGAGAACTGTTGGCAACTTCGCCAGAAGTCAGACAAAAGTGCAAGGACATGATGATGGCCAAATGAAGTCTGATAAACCTTGAAGATGAAGGCACGGCCATGTACTCGGTAGGACCTAGGCAAGGATTGCCGGATGAGACAATGGAAAAGGAACCAGTCACGCCAGCAACTGTACCAATTCGAGTCATCGATGTATGGCTGGACGGAAAGGTCAAGGTAGAAGGACTACTCAACACTGGAGCTTCGTTTATCGGACTATCGCAAAACATGTGGAAGCATCTAGGATCGCCGACTCTGAACAATGAACAAATCACTATCGAAACAGCAGACGCGTCTAGGACCCAATCGCTCGGATTAATACCGTGACTCAGGATAGGACTCGGAGGATTCTCGGTACTTGTACAAGCACAAGTCATACACCTGGCACTGTTCAACATCTTACTTGGCCAACTGTTCCTCGCACACTGCAAGGCTCGGTTGGTAGATATAGACATCGACGACCAGGTACTGGAACTAATCCACCTGGTAACGGAAGAAGATGTATCAGTTCCAACTCAAGAATGAACACGACGAAAGCAACCAGCTGAGGATGAGGATTTTTGATAGTCAATGAATTGGTACAATATCGACGAGACGAACCAGAGTCGCAGCCATGCTATACCATGAATACCCCAGAATCAGACACAGTACATATTTCTTTTGACAGGCGGTCTATTGAAATCACCATCACAGAAAAGGGAGGTGTAAAATCAAAACGAAATACGAAAAACAACAAAACCCGAATGAACGGCGGAACAGGACTATTCTCCATTAATCACCCATACGATAACAAATCTCTAATTCCTTGAACAAATCAGACCCGCCGAACGACTCAGCCATTCTACAAGTACAAAAAGGTTGCTGATCGTATAAAGCCAGTTCCAACCACACTCCCCGAAGAATACCGAATCACCAGGACACAGCACCCCAATCCTCTGAAGGACCTTCTGGAACTGCCGACCCACCCTCCACCATTCTCACCTGGGAAACGACTCACCCAGGAATGATATAATGAAATAGACATAGATCCGGCCAGATTCCTACTCCCTAAAGAAAAGGATCTCACGTGGTGGGTTATTCGGACACAGGAAATGGCATTCGCATGGGATGAAACAGAAAAGGGTGCACTTGACTATGACTACTTTGCTCCAGTTCTTATCCCAACGATCGAACATATTCCATGGGTACTGAAGAATATTCCCATCCCACCGGGAATATTTGACAGGGTCGTTGCAATCATCAAAGACAAAATCATGTCCGGCGTATATGAACCATCAAACTCATTGTACCGATCCAGGTGGTTCTGTGTAGTAAAGAAGGATGGAAAGTCACTGAGAATAGTCCACAATCTTCAACCACTAAATGCAGTCACAATACAAGATCCATCGGTGCCATATCCAACAGAACACATCGCCGAGTCTTTCGGTGGCCGATCCTGTTATACAACCCTGGACTTATTCATAGCGTTCGACCAAAGAAAATTCGCCATATGAAGTAGGGACATAATGACATTCCAGATGCCACTAGGAGCATTTTGACTCACATCAATTCCCATGGGGTATACAAACTCCCAGCAAATCATGCACACCGATGTCACATTCATCCTGAAGGACAAAATCCCAGATGTGGTGTTCCCATACATTGACGATATACCCATAAAAGGGCCAGCCACACGGTATGAGTTACAGGACGGATCATATGAGACCATCCCAGAAAATTTGGGAATCTGCCGGTTCATATGGGAACACCTAAACGACATCAACCGAGTCCTCCAAAGATTCAAAGTAGTTGGGGCGACTCTGTCCAGGAAAAAGTTGGTACTTGCTGCACCTGAAGCCGTGATAGTCGGGCATACCTGCAACTACTCAGGACAAGTCCCAGACGAAGCACGAATCCAAAAAGTCATCGACTGGCCTCCTTGTGAAGACATTATGGATGTTTGATCATTCCTCGGAACTGCAGGAGTTTTCAGGCACTTTATCAACGACTTCGCTCGACTGGCATATGACCTGAACCAACTCACTGGAAAAGACGTCCCCTTCTCATTCGGAAAACTCGAACAGCGATTGATGGACCAACTCAAGAAGGCAGTCACCAAGTCTGGAGCCATCAGGCTAATCAACTACAAATGTGGGAGACCGGTCCACCTCTGCGTAGATTCGTCGATTCGAGGATACAGAGTGATTCTCTTACAGATTGGAGAAAACAGAGAATGATTCCCAGCCCGTTTTATGTCTGCAACATGGAATGAAAGAGAGTAGAACTACTCACAGCCAAAAGTAGAACTGTTTGGCCTCATGAGGGCCCTCCACAATGCACAAATCTATCTAATAGGACTGGACCACTTCTACATTGAAGTCAACGCAAAGTACATTAAAGGCATGATCAACAACCCAGATATCCAGCCAAACGTGATGATCAACCGGTGGATCGCTGGAATCTTGTTCCACTTCATGATTATCCATGTACCAGGCACTCGGCATACAGGCCCAGACAGACTCAGTCGACGAAAGCGAACAGACACCGACCCTCCAGATGACGAAAACTACGAGGAATGGATCGACGACCAGTATGCTTTCATATTCATAGCATACACTGGAGACATTCCTCCTGCTGCAGACCCTCCCACCATTCCTCAGACAGCTGCAGCAGAATTGGCCAATCAAGAGTTGATAAAAATCAAGGAGTTTCTCGGCGACCCAAAGAAACCAGAAGACATGTCAGACAATGAATTTCGACACTTCGTAACAAAGGCAACTCAATTTTTTGTCGCAGATGGACAACTCTGGAGGAAACGGTACTTGGGACCACACCAACTTGTACTCGCACAAGATCGCCGATTCTCAGTCATGCAGTCAGCACACAATGACCTGGGACACAAAGGATTCTTTTCAGTACAACTACAAATCCACGATCGATTTTGGTGGCCCATGATGAGTTCCGACATACATTGGTTCCTGAAGACGTGTCACTTGTGCCGGACTTGGCAACTCACTCATGTACGAATCCCACCGAATGTTCCAACACCAGTGCCACTATTCGCCAGGGTACACATAGACGTGATGCTCATGCCCAAATCAGGTATATCATTCAGGCAAGAGACTCGCTGTAGAGCCGTGCCGATCGTCCCATCACCACCGATCACTCCAGAAGCATTCAAGAACTGGTTCTGATGCATACCGATCAGTACCGGACTCAACCCAATCGGTCCAGTCTCGAATCAGAACCTCGCGATCGCGTCATCAGCACATTCCGACACCTCCGAAAGCATACCGGAACATACCGGAGATCTTATCTCGACAATTAGGGATGCGGTCACATGGAGCATACAGCCAAGATGCATACCGGACTGCTGTCCGATGACGGGAGCCACGTACCGATTGGACGATCTGAGTTCCGGTGGAGCACCGGTGTGATCGGATGCGAAGCGGACGTTTTCCTCATTATGATTTATGTTTTTCCTATGTTCTTCTGATTTCTATGCACTCTATGCGCGCCTCTATGACCTATGACTTTTCCTTTCGACTTCTCTATGTTTCGACTGATATGCACAGTATGCCCGAATGGAAATTATTAACTGTAGATAGATCTTTGGACTTAGTATAAATATACACCCCATGTCGTAGGTAGAGGACAAGTCAGTTCTACCGCAGAGTCTCCCTCAGATAGGGTAACTTGAGTGCGATCCGTCTTAGTTCTTGTAATCTTGTAGTCATTCCGTCTTCATCTTAGCATCTCGTCTTTCGAAACCGTCTCTCGTCTCATACTTCGTAACTCAAACCTCGTCGCTCGTCGTGATCACATCGTACTGGTGTTGATTACCCACGCGTACCGACTCCGTACCGGTCAAACCACAGACGCGACAGGAGTTCCTGACCTTTGTTCTCGATATCGACACGTACCGATGCGTACCGAAGCGTACCGACGCGTACCGAAGCGTACCGATGCGTACCGAAGCGTACCGACACGTACCAAAGCGTACTGACGCGTACCGACGTGTACCGAAGCATACCGACACGTACCGGTACGTCAAGTGATCTCACCACAGTCTACCCCTAACCTCCCAGAGCAATGCGATCACGTCCCCAAAAGGACTGTTGATCCCCGACACCCCTAAGTCAGGATCTACACCAGTAGTACAAGTTCATTCGATCCAGTAGATTTGATCCAGTAGAGAAGAGCCTTGAGGTCCTGGTGGCAGTCATGTTCCTCCTAGCATCACAACGAATCCTTGCACATCCAAGGCTAATAGTCACCAGTTCAGCAACGTGTCCCTGATTGTACAGTCCCTGAATAGGTGTGTGGTGCTGTGGCACATTGCACATGTTTGGGGTCCTGTATTCCTTACCTGCATATTTCTGACTGGAGGTGGGCCTCTTGGAGGTGCCCTGTATTCTTTGCGTGGCCGTCCGTAATCATTGGGTCGCTGGTACTCCTGTGGTTCATTAGGGGCATATGGCCAATCTTGAGTGTACCGATCCTCATAGTCTCACCTTCGATAATCTTCCTTCCTTTCACCCCGGAGATCTTGTATCTCTGCTTGTAAGTCCGATACCATGCATGTGAGCAGGCTCAGTTCTGAGTCCTCTCATTTGATGGGGGTCAGTGCATATGGTCCAGATGCTGTGGCAATGTGTTGCTGAGTAAAATATGGAGGCACTGCGGGTATCCCAAATGTTCCATACTGTGGTACTGCATATCCTTGCTGCACACCAGGACCAGTTACTAGGACTCCTCCTGCTATAAGTTGGTCGAGTTCATTGTATAGTACTGGTATGTCCCAAGGAATGCCAGCTGGGTGTCGAAAGTCAACCAACTGAAGTTGTTGTTTGAGATGCTGATTGGTGAGCTGGTTTTAGACCTTCTCAATAGAACTGCTTTTGATCTAGATCTGAAATGACTCCTTCTTGAACCAGATATGATGTAATATGCATAAAGCTTCAATGGTATTCTCCCAGGGCAGCCGTGCTCATCAAAAACCTTGTTGGAATTCTCAGTGACAAAAATTGATTAGATCTCCATAAGTGTATCTTATTGTTGCCGCCAGATAGAAGCCCAGGGTGGCTGTTTTGAATGACACAAAATCATTTTTTCATGCCTGTGGGAGAGTCAACCATAGTAATTCCTCACATACTGGTGCATAGTAACGTGCTCAATTGATTTTCTGTAGATTGGTGATTCCTGCATTCGATCCTAAGATGTTAACCTCTTCAAAGAATCATGGGATCCCTTCTGGTTCTATATTGGGCATTCATTGCTGGTGCTTGTTTGTTGTGCTGTTTGGCATTGTTGCTCCTGGAACTGGAGGATTTGGTCCGGTTATCAGGAGATTTCTGGACTCAGCGAGGTCTGGAAGAGGATTGGCTACATTGGTATGGGTTGCACCAGTGGTGCCATTGGTGGGGCTTGTGAAGGTCCTTGGCTCAATCCTTGTGTGGTAGAATTAGCCATGACTGCTCTGACTATTGGTGGCACCATGATATGGAGAGTTGGTAGAGCTGGTGTGGGTACACGTGAGGGCGGAGTTGGTGTCCTTCTCGGCTGTTCTGGAGTAGAAGGGCAGGTTTCTGGGTATGGGTCCACGATCCTTGATATTGCAACAGGTATTGATCCTTCTGGAGTTGGCAGTG